>JAPYZR010004927.1:0-11499 GCA_030522945.1 Trichopria nigra
CCTCTATCCCCTTCAACTTTTGTAGAGGTCATTTTTTGATATCATTCATTTTTACAGAGGTATCTGCGTGGTCGGATTAAAATGAAACACCCTGTATAACTCAATGTTTAAGCTTTGTTTTTTGTTTTCTTTTTAGGCACAGAATTTAACTTTTCTAATTGCGTATATGTAAAGTTTTTGTAATTTTCGACAGTAGTGCGCAAAAGTGTTTTCTGCTAGAGATTTGCCACGCGAGCACTTAAAGGGGAGACATTTCAAGTATACTTCAAGCATTATCTTTATACCCACCCAAATACAAACAATAGGATACCTAACTCCTGCGTAAAAAAAATCAATGGAATTAAAACCAGGTAGAGACACGTCGTAATTAGTTATAATATAATCCAATCGTGTCATTTCTCTATCATTTTTAATTCCATTCAATTCCTTTAATGAACCTTTAATCCCTTTTCGTTTACTGGGTTACTTTACATACTCATCAGGTATAATGTACTATTATAAGGGCCAAATCCAAGGAACCTTTAACTTTCAGAATCAAAACAAATTTTGTTTTTGTTTTTTTTTTTTTTCAAGCACAACATTGTCCTCAAATTCACACTCTTGCATGATTTTTCTATCGACATAAACGAGATCGCGTGCAAAGTTTTCAACGAGCATTCGATTTGTTTCCACTTTCGAATCAAAATTTTTACCCAATTTTCAGGCGAAATCAACCGTTTTCAAGCGTATATAATCTCAATTTTGAAAACCATTAATATTACTGCGCATCTATATTCGCATATGTTTTCGATTGACTATAGAGCGAAATGAAACCGTATGAAAAATCATTCATGCTATACAATAAGCTATCGAAAGAACGTATTACTTCGGATGCAATGTATTATATATTTCATGCAACAAAAATTTGAATAATGAAATTCATTCATTTCATTTCATTTCGATACAACTGGGTACTCGGAGGTGAGTCAAAATGTACATATTCAAAATGGCGCATTTAAAATGGTGAACTAATATGCTAAAATTCACTTGATTTGGATGAAACTGTTAGTGCCACGGGATTGTAAATAAGTTAAGAAATGACAATCATATTGACAAGTCCTTCCCGAGTCGTTATAGTGTCGGCACAATTAGACCGTGACTCAATGTTATTTTCTAAATTATCAGAAAATCAACGGGCATTTTTCCACCTCATTTGGAGTTTATTATAGGTGGTCGTGATTATTTTTCGATAAAGTCTTATTAAGTGATTAAGATCACAATTCGAAATAAATATAAATATTTGCTTGTTTGTTTCTGAATATGTTGTAGTAAAAAGTGATAATTGTTGAATCTTTCGAATATAAAAGTTTAAAACTTTTTATTATTTGTTTTGTTAATTATTAGTAACGGTTCATGTAAGAAGAAAATTGTTATTTTAATAAAAGTTTAAAACAGCATATTATATATTATTTTTTTCTTCAACACTCCGGTATCTTTTTGTCTTCGTTAGGCACATACGTAATATTTATGTTGTTAATTTTTATATTTATTTGACGTTGCCTTGTTTACAAAATAAATGCCAAATCGATGCAAAACAAAAACATTAAAAATATTTCAGTATTAAAACGTTTTATTTTCATATACAGTACTACGCAATACCAAAAGATAATATTTGTATACTAATGCTTTCCCTTCATTGTAAATGAATTCGTTTCTTAGAACCTGCCGTATTCAGTCCAATCATAAAACACTTTCGGAGTGCTCCGAGTCTCATCTTTATAAATGGATTTGTACATATAATATATATACTACATGACGTAAAGAATATAAATTTCTGTACAACTGAAAAGGGTTCTAGAACCTTCCAAACAACAACAACAGTAATAATAGTACATTGTTTCGAATGTGACCTAACGCGAACTGATTATAAAGTCTTAATTGGCAAAACGGTATGTTCTTTGTATTACACTGACCTAGCGACTATAGGTGAGTGAGGAATGCGATGGGATGAAGGATAAAATTTTGTCATTTCAAACTTATGCTCCATTCTTCCGGATGAATTACGACGGAGCATTTATAAGCACTTATGGTCAGAGGGTCAGAGGTAATCTTCTGGAATGTCTCGGTACGGTCTTGGACATACACCATATACGCAAACACCTGAATATGGAAGCGGTCAAAAATTACCTTTCAAATAAAACATATTATTTCCAAGCACTTATATTGTGACAGACAAATTACTGCATCTTATCTCGAGACAATATTGTTGAGATTTTGAAAAATGCGTCTCTTACTTTGTTCCGCAAGTCGGTGCGGCAAGTGTCGACATTATTTTTTTTTAAGCTCCATTATTCTAAATCTCTATTATTCTAAAGCTGATATTTAAGTCATAGGGTAATGAGTGTACGTCATAAATTTAAAGTAAAATTCTTGCCGCGCTTTAATTCAATTACGAAAAGAAGAATGTTGAAATTTTGAAAAATTTGATTTTTCTATAATGTTGTTCAGAAAAAAAAAATGTTAATAACGATGCATCTTTGTTGCGCATATTTTGATCGTGTGTTAAAGTTTGTTATTTAATCTATTTTTGTATCATTTACAATAATAAATAGATGAATTTCGGAGAAAAACTCCGTTTTTAGTTATTTCACAGCACGCACGATTAATAACGCGACCAAAGACTTGTTATGAATTGAAAACAAATAAATGAATATCGAAAACAAATAAAAGTCCAGAAATACAATGCGTGCTGTAGCAATTTCGGGATTTTGCTTGTTTTGGAGATTTTGAATTGTTAATTCGGAGCTCTTTCAGCCTAACCTGAAAAAATGTATTCTTTGTTTTTTCAAACACATCGTATTTTTAACTAGTTATTTTCTCATTCCTTGTTTGTACAACTTTGTAAACCAACTTCTTTTTTGAACTTAATTGTTTTGCAAGAAGTGTGGTATTTTATATTTTTTTATGTTTTTATGGTATATTCGTGTACTGAATTTATTGTTTTATTGGAAATTGTTGGTCTTTCCTCGTTATAAGATTTCTCTTACATGTAATTTTCGGACAATGCTACGTAAAATATTTTTAAAACATCAAATGCATTTTTTATCCTTTTTTAATAAAAGTTATAACCTTTAAATCTTTTATTTTATACTGGATATTTAGAGTCAGTTTTTTATATTACTTTAAACCTTATACGTAAGGACGTACATGATATCTCAAGAACGAATAAAGAGAACTTCAGTAATATGTTTTCGTATAAGCACAGCCCTACAAACGAGAACATATTGAACCTGATTTGCTTGTAACAAAGTAAATTCACATCAATACTTTAACACTTTTTAATATATTTACATCAACCGATGTCAATTAAAAAAATGTAATTTAATTCCCTGTAAACTTGAATGTATTAAAACGAATATGGCAAAGTCATAAACAAATTTAGTTATTAGGAAGCGTATTCACATCTATACCTCAATACATTCCAATGCAATACCATTTATAAATTAAATTCTATACTTTTCAATACATTTGTAAATATTAATTGATAAACATTGAACTTAATTTATGAATAGAATGCAGTTTGTAAATATTATTTGTGGATTTAAATCCATTTCAATGTTTTGAAGTATCGAATCACTTTGTTATAAATGAATTAATTTTGTGGCTCTGTCAAATTCATTTCAAAATACATTTTCTTTTGCCAGGTTCGTAGACTTTATTGGTTGTTCTAAATGTATTGAAAAGTATAGATGCGAATTTCTTTCGTATACAACTGAATACTGTTTACCCTGTCGAATCCGGTTCAATACGTTTTCGTTTGTTAGAAGGTTACATAATGAACTGATTAGATTTTGGTACACACCTACACTGAAACATTTTCGAAAGCGCTCTTTTCCGAACCATCTCGTGAGCACATTCGGGATTATGAACGGTTTTTCCATTTTCGGTAAGTAGACTTATATAGACTTATTATTTTACTTGCTATAAAGACCTTATGTCTATTTAATTTAATAAGTAAATGAATAAATAAATATACGTACTGTCATCCGTCACTTTCGTAAAGCTTTTTAAAAGAAATTCCTTGTCACGTGCTTGCCATATAAGCATTTCTCTCAATATTGCCACCATTTGCTTCGATGCTTCTGCTTTTGCCCTTAAGTAGTATATCATTATTCTGAAAAATATATATGTATATGAGGCGAGTTCTTCAAGACTGCATGTAGGGAACAGCATGTTGTAATGATGTAATGCAGCCCAATGACAATCAAACTTGACTAAAAAAATAAAAACTTAACAAACTTAATACAAAATGTTTACCGTTTATGATAAATCGATCCATGTTAAAATGTCTCATATTAAGTTCCTTTTATTTATTTTATATATCAAGTTTCTGTACGTACATCATTATCCATCAGCTACACAACATGCGATTTAAATACATGTGATATGTACACAAAAATGAAAATACCCCAAAATAATTAAACCAGCAAGATATACGTATGAACATTGTACCAAATTAAAAGATATATACACGTATACGTACATCATATATTATAATATATACATATATTTTAATATGTGAATAACATTTTTGAAACAAGATAAGTAATATAACTTAAACTCTAAATTTAGGAAATAAATATCATGACAAATGACATACCCCATAGTGACTAAAAGCAGGTATCCAGCTCCAGAGCGGACAGCTTCGCACAGAATGTTCCACAAAGTTCCATCTCTGTTCACTCCAAAAACTCTGTCAACAACGACCTGCCACACGAAGTCGCGTTCGGAAAATGGTCCACAGTTGCCGGTTTCTGCGTAAACAACAACATAACTGAGGAAAAGAACAGCACTTATAACACCGAGGAATGTCAGAGCCAAAAACAGCGTCTGCGTTTGAGCTGCGCGCCATGACTTCGCTGGCGGCTCGCAGAATCCAAGTAATTCACACTTTTTTATGTAAAACGTGAGAAAGAACTTCAATAGAACGACTAGAGACAGTGGTGGGCTGAAGAAATAGACTGCGCTGAAGAGACTTTGGTTGTAAATCAAATTTAATGTGTTTTGGGCAACGTTGAAGGTTGCTGGACCCACAGTCTCTTGCAGGAACTTGGAGCGCACCATTTGTAGAATCGAGATGCCAACGACTGACACGATGAAGTCCAGAAGTACCTTTGTAAAAATTGATATTTTAACAAACTATTAAAGTTGTTTTCTCATCTACTCGTAGCTGATGTGCCATGAGAATATTTAAATATAAGCACATAAATTGTTTAAATTGTAAAAAACACTTTTACGAACACATATTTTATATATATGATTGAAATGTTTTCAATTTTTGAATTTAATTAATTGTTCTAATGAAATGTAAGAAGAATTATACAAATACCAATCGATAAATCTCTTGGGATAGTCGAGTCTGCCAGCAACCACTGCGCGTACCTCGAGTCAGCCAAAACGTTAGAAGCGTTGCTACTGCCACAGCGGCCATTGTGTAGATTCGAATCATAGTTACATAAAAACCAGTTCGATCTTTGGTGTATTTTTCAAATTGCACCTGTAATTCAATTAGTCAATAATATATTTGTTGCTTACTGTTAAGATTGATATGGATACTTGGTATTTTTGTAAATGTCAAATATTTTATATCTATATTTGTAAATTATTTACCATATCTCATCTCATCAGTTTGCATTGACATTAAAACAAAAAGCGTTATTAAATTGACATACTTTTGAAAGTGACTTAATTGTTCGACTCGTAAACAAAAACATTAAAACTTACCGACCACGAAATCAGTGGAGGAAACAGTTCAATGATACATGTAAGAACTACTGGAACAATTAGAGCGGACCAAACGTTTTTTTCGTTGGTTTCATGCTCTGACAACAAAATCCATAATATAGCACCTGTTCCACACATCAGAGCCATCACTAAAGTACTCATTGATGCGCGTATTAGAAATGTTAAACACCTTGTCGAAAATGAATTTTCGTTAGAAGTGTTCTTTGCTTCCAATAAGAGTTCTTGCAATTCTCTATAAATACTCGCTGATCGGAGATTTGCTGTATGATGTGAAGAAATTCCCCAATCCCAGTCACAGAAAATTTTAATTGCATATCGATTGTATACTCCACTTGATGTTTCTATGTAACTTTTTCTATAAGAACGAACAACTCTGGAAAGAAATTGAGAAAATTAGTTCTAAAATAAATTCAATACTGAATACTAAAATTATTACTTCATATATCAATTTAAATTAACAGAAAGAAATAACATCGCACTCACAAATGTGTGTAATTAATTCTAATAATTTATTAAAAAATAATGTTATAATAAGAAAAAAAGAACATAAAATACTTACTTAAAACATAATAGAAGTAAGGTAATACTATAGCAAACCAGGAATGTAATAAAGTATGCCGAAGGCATATCATACACAACATTTCCTCGGGTGACTAAAGTTTCATTTGAATAAAATCCATAATACATTATGCTGTTGGTAAAAAAACCCTAAACAAAATTATTTTTTGTATTGTACATACACATATATGTATTATACACAAGGGAAATTATATATCACTTAAAATAAAATAAATGGCATGCTTAGAAACAATAACATAACAAATTAAGAAAATTAAGTTAATAATTACATTTCCAAGCAGCAAGTCCCAAGCACCAAATTCATTCGTTGTGTGAGTACTTATAAATGCCTGCGGTACAACAATGAATGAAATACTGAAAATGCATCCAATGACATTCACGAGAAATAACCATTGAAGAAATTTAAAATACGCCGCAATTCCACTTCCAAAATGTCCTTCAATTGTCTTAATGGGATGATACCATAGTTCCATTGATAATGATATATTTCGTATTGTATTAATTGCCTGAACAATTTTAATAGATTTTATTAAAAAATCATCACCAACATCGATAAGCGATAAAACCTTTCAAAAGAAACTTACCATCGAAATAGCTATACTGATTCTGTACTTTAATTGCTTGCCATATCCAATTGGCCTCTTCTGCGATTTCTGGCTAACGGACAGAGTTAGCTTTGCTTTAACAGATCTTTTTATTGTCAAGTACTGTGGCATATTTCGCAGCATTTCAAGCCTTAACAATTCTGATTCAGGATGATCTTGCATCAGTTTGTCTTTTTGCTCAAAGTGACTGACAATGGCTGCTGCTTGATCTTCCATTGCCAATGGAGGAGCTCGAGGAAACCTTAGTGTTGAAAATGGTTCTAGCAAGGCTGTTGTTTCGGTTTGTTCTGAAGTGTCAGACGTACCATTTCCTGTATATGACAAACACATTTTACTTTCTAATGCACCATTATTATTGAACATTAACAATAAGTAACAATTATTAATATATACTTGAAAGAGATCCGAAACTGGAGCCAATATTACTCGATGGTAAGTGCTGTGTGTAATGAGATTTTCGTTGCAGCTCCGGTGGCTGAGTAAAATCAACATTTTTCCAGTTAGCAGTCCCTTCGTGCCCCTCTGTCATCTCAATGACTTCATTTAAAACGTGATCTTGAGTCTTTTTCTTGAACATTGTGTCACAGGTTCCAATACATATTTTTATCGCTTGATACAATAACAGTATGTATCACTGAATTATGACACCGATGTCTATCAATGTCATCTACATCCTGAATAAAAAAAAATATATATATATGTACACGCTAAATGATTGTGAATTTCTACAATATTAGTCGATTAGTCACGATTCGAATCATTGCAATTGAAAACCTTAGAAATTACCTGTGTTTATTACCATTACACTTCGTTCTTCTTCAATGATGTTCATCGAACGCTTTGTTAATTGATCACTGATCTAGCTCAGAATCCATATAATCTAGATGTCTCCGGCTTACCGACTGTTGGTAATTCAGAATTGCAGATTCACAGAATTACATTTCATGTACATGAAAGGCAATTGCGACCTCATGAATTGATGCTTTTTTAATTTTTTTTTTTTTGTGCACATCAACCAGCATAGAACTGTATAAAGTGTACACTTTCACATTATACGTATATTAAAAAAAAAATGTCAAAAGAATGTACATGCGCGCGGATTAGATCATATCGATCATATTATGGATATGTAACCATACAAAATGCATATATTATATACATAAATATGTCCCCACATTATCACGATCGATCATAATCGTCGTAAATCAGTCAGGATTACACATAATGACCAACAGGCCAATCACCTAAATTAGATTGGGATTTTTATACGCCTCTATATATCAGGGACATTTGTATATGTATCTGACCATTTTCAATAAATGCGCTATAACGCACACATTTAAAAAATTAGATTTAATGTGGAACAAAAAGAGAACAATAATTTTTGTACACCAGATACATATATCTAAATCAAATGTTTAATTAAGTAAAATAATTTTATTAGACCAAAAAGAATTTTAACACAATTTCTTTCATTGTACAAAACAAATCTCAAAATGGTCGATAGGCCTTACAATTTATATTCGAAAAACTGTTATAATGTAAACATGTTTCATTGTTTCCTTAACTAACGGTATTGACTAAAGAGGACTTAATAAAAGAAATGGAACGTATAATTATAAATCCAACTAGAATAATTCCAAATAGTTTATTAAATAAGTATAAAGAGCAACGCAGCTCTGTAAATATCGTTGACCATAATTATTCGAAAGACGTCTTTAGTAATACTCGTTGGACATCGTAATCGCAACTGAGCGTATCTTAATCTCAGATACTGAAATTGTAATCACTTTATTAAGTTTATTTGCTCGGTTGCTATGTTTCGAGACGTGGTTAAAATTATATCCTTTGCTAATCGTAATCGGTGAAATTCGGTAGACCTCGAGTTTAATTTGAGAAAAACATTCTATATCCGAATACTGAAAAATTAAAGGATCTAAACTGCTCCAAAGCAAGGTAAGAGGCAGTAAAGATGTCTTTTATAAAATGTAGACTGTATTTTAAAAGCTTTAGGTATTTTTTAGACAACTGTTGAAATAGGAAGTACACTTTAAAAAAGAAAATATATAAAAACCTTATCACTTTAGAAGATTCAAGAACTCTCAAGGATATCGCGTGTTCTCTCGACTTCTGCACTTAAATTCTAGAGACGAATGATCGTCCAGCTCTTCGCTCTGCCATCTCTCATGAACAGGATTGCCAGATAGATAAACTGGGGATTTACCTTCTTTTTGCATGAAAATTGGACGATATGTCGCCGAAATCTGGCAAGCCTCCTCATGGATAATGAAATTACATGTAGACAAGGAGTATTACGAACGATTCATCTTAAGTTTTACATACAAGTATACGATGAATTGTTTTACATACGTAATGTTTACATACGTAATATTTTAGATAAAAAAAAAAGCGTAGCCGTCAGTCTGTCAGTGCATCGTGCATAGACTTCATTCGTCGATCTTGTATAAAAATCTAAAATAAAACATATATGTGACTTATGGATGTAGATGTTGTAACGCGTTTAACGTTGATAACATAAAAACATACCATAACAAATAAGTACCAATGTGAAAACATCACCACATGCTGTAATCTGAATCATCGTGATCAAATGCTATGAAGAAACCGATTATTGTGAGATATACAACAACATTGCCAGCAAGAGTCAAATAGCAAGCACCCCATTGTATCTGAAACATATTTAAAGCTGTAGAAATATTCAAATGTAAATATGTAAAAATACTATTTTTGAAAATGTCTGAAACTTACAGTTGGGCTAGCTATTGGTGATCTTGCCAAAACTATTGGCAATGCAAATGATGACACGACAAATCCCATTGTCACAAATATTGCCAATTCCAAGCACGGATTGCTTGCACTTCCAGAATCTTCTGTGTAACGCCTTGCAATTAACGTTGGTATAGGCGATAAAATATAAAACAATACAACAAAAAATGGCCACCAGATTCTGCAATGAGATAAATCAAATAAATGTAATATAAAATTACAATTAAACTCAATTATGTATAATTATTTTTGGTTTAAAATAAATTACTCACTTATAAGGAGGTAGAGCACAGCCTAATATAACAAAGGTCATGCCAATGGAACCAGCAAAAGCCAGAGTGACGAGCCTAAAATAATTAAAATTGTTAAATTTCCATTGATACAAGAATAGAGAGCACTATTTTTGTTAATACTTACGCTATACCGTGAAAATCCACAGAACCCGAAACATGAAACAGAAACAGAAAATAGTTGGTAAAGTTAAAAAACTTGGTCGATATAGTAAATTTGACAAACCAAAGAGGATTGTTTTCATCTTTACACCAAATTCAAGGATTCGAAATTCTAACTTGCATTCTCTTGATTTTGTTAAAACTTTAGATCATCCTTTCGAAGTTCGACAATAACAACTTTGTTGATTTATCAATGCACCACCGCGATATTGTTGAAAAGAGCGTAAAAATAAATAACCTTTTATTCCGGCCATCGTTCGATTGAATTGACGATCAGGCAGTTTTTGAAAGCTGGACGATCGTCGGATGTTTCACACTTGCGGATTGGTTTCTGACTTCCCTCAATATTTTTGCGATCAGGAAAACTTTTCTTGAGTATAAACAAACCCGTCAAATGAACATCTTTATTTTATTATTCTTCGGTACTCGATGAAAATAGGTGTCATACAGTGTCATAACGACCCGTACACATGTGGAGAACAAGGCGACAATAATGTGGGCGGCAACAACGGGTGGGGGGTTTACTTTTGTACCAATCGTTTTGATTGGTGAATAAATTAGGGTGCAAAATTGTAGGTGTTGTCCATACTTATCTGTCCACCTATGACGAGCCTGTAATTGTTAAAAGGATTTGTACGCGTATATACAAGTCGGAAAATTTAAGAACTTTGAAATCCTGAATCCTTTAATAATAAGGTTTCGAGTTTTCATTGCGCGTATTGACTTAGAGGTACTGCGTGTTAAATAAAATAAACCCGCAGTAATTGAAAAGGGGATTAAATTAAGTTTAAAAAATGGGATTGAATGGGATTGTAAAATAACCGTTAGAGATATTATTATATACATGATTAGGTTCAACCAATCATGACGTTTCTCTAATGGTTTTAATCCCAGTCAATCCCATTTCTTAAACTTCAATCCCTTTTCAATTACTGGGATAAAATAGGATAAAATACATTACAATGGGCACAATCTCAACCGTCCCAACAATAAAGGCCTAAACAGTACAATACGTTGTTGCTTCATTGTGAATCAAGTGTCGATTACATATGTATTCTTGTCGCTGTGTCGCTATCTCTTGTCGCCTCGCATTGTGTTTAGGCCTTAAGGTGGTTCTAAAGTAGAACAGTTACCGACGTAACCTCAAAATACGAAAAATGAAAATTGTAAATGATTGAAACGTTTTTTCAAAATTTGGCTTTGGAAGGGTGATTTTACATGACATATATAGTTCCTCAACAAAATTCCAGTAAAAATAATGAAAATTTCAGTGAACATTTTTGGAAACAAAT
>JAPYZR010004928.1:0-12112 GCA_030522945.1 Trichopria nigra
GAGTCGTCGATAATATTTCGGAGTTATAAAATTGTCTATTGTTTTGTTTATTCCTCCAAGAGGAATTGTTCGCTTCGAACTGTCGGACTTTACAATCATTTGAGAGTAGGCTACGGCCCGAGATCAATCTATCTGATCCCCCGTGCCTCTCACTCATCAGACTACTTTCGGTCTGAACAGCGAGCTAAAACTAGCCATATGTAATTCACATTATACGAACTATCGGACTTCTCATTCGTTTGTAGGTAGGTTACGACCCGAGATCAGACTGTCTGATCCCCCGCACCTCTCACACAACAAACTACTGTTCATCCAAATAGCGAGTTTGTGATTTATCCAAATGTCGAACTGTCATATGAACGTCAGTCGTATCCGAGGTCTAGACTCCAAAAAAACCCAGTTCTAATTTTCATCGTTAAAAACGGTCCGTGAATTGCATTTACTTTAACCAAACACATAATATTTAAGTTATTATTTTATTTACTGAATCGTCACCATTTTTGGACCCTTTACAAACATAACCTATCAGGATCCATATGCGGTTGCAGCCGACTTTGAAAGAAGTACCCCCATTTGGATTCGTAATGGTGTAGGGAAAACTGCAGAAAAACCTACACCGGTTACCGCAAATACAAGATTGTACTTAATTCGTAACATAAAGATTATAAATTATCGTTGATTATTTTTTTTTATTGTTATCGTACCTAGTGGGTCCTCCCATAGAGTCACATCGCCGAGACCTATTAGGACAAAAGAATCTTCCCACTGTCTCATCCTGGAAAACCAACAACTGCGAAGGCATAATTGTTTATTGTTTAGATTGCATACACAAACAAATATAAAAAAATCAGGTTTTATTGACGAAAAAATGAATTATCGACTCTCCGTTGTATGGTTTGTACCAGCCATATTGGCGTTAATTGATTTACTAACCGCACTTGTATTTTTATGTTTTTTCGTTGTCCTGGAAATCTTCTCGATCAAAGTATTCACGTAAGTAAGCGAAATGGTTTTAGAGTAGGTCGTTAATAACAATTCAATTGTACAATGTTAACGATGTATTAATGATGATATAAACGGAGCCAAAATTGGTATTACTGTACCAAGATCGATTGCGAAAATAAGAATAAACGGCAGTATTATTGGATAAACTGCCATAATTCCCCTTTATCTCAAGTATGAATTGTTCCATAATTGAAATAAACTTTCGTTGCAAACACATCAGAAGTTCCGAAATTTATGTCGCTATATATACTGTTCAACTCGAGCTTCGTTTATAATACCAGATCTGTTCTAACCAGTCCCTATTTCGAAATTCCGACTCTCAATTTAGAATATAAGCCTCTTGTAAAATATAATTCTACCTAATGCTGTTGTCGTCAGGGAAGAGATACAATGCCTCTCTAACAAATGCCGCATTATTTCTGATACTCATATATCGGAGATCCTTGCATATATTGTTATATCGGTTATGCATATTTCGAATAAGACGAGCAAAGTTCCGTAACGAGCTTGTTATCTCATAAGTGCGAAGCTTCGCCAAGTCATTCGAGCAATAAAGGGAATACTGAATTCTTCAGGAAAGTACATCTTCTATGAAAAGGAAATAAGAAGAATAAAGAGTAATTTTCTTAAAATCGTGACAGTGAATATTATTATAGAAAAACGGCATGACATATTTCTTACAAAATTAGTCCACATTGTAATAATTTGTGCAAAATTATTCTATAGCGCGCAATAATTTTGTTTTGTTAGCGTTTTCCCTCATTGTCATTTTCCGGTTATCGTGAGCCATTGTGAAGCTGTTATCGTGAATATCTGACATGCTGCATATTGACTAGAAGAATAAAGCTCGCATATTTTTCATGTCGAATGAATTCATTATTTCGTGTAAAAAAGTTTAATGCAATAAGAATGAAATAAGTGACCTGTTTTTTACGTAATGCACATTGCATTTAAAGTCATAACTTTAGATGGTAATAACAGCAGAGAAACTTTAAAAATAAAAATATCATAATATTTAACTAAAATAATAATCAGAGTTTACATGATGCAGACATTGCAAATATATATACTATAAAAGTAAAATAGCAATTGGTCGAATATTTATTCAGTTAGACATACTTTTATGATGTGTGTATTTTCAGCTTCTTTATTTATTTACATTGGATTAAGAAAACTTGCAAGTAGTATTATTGATGTGATATGTTAAATATCTTCGGAAACCGAATGCGGTATTTTTGCTGCGTTATGAGTGAAATATATCTGAAATATGACATAGTGGCCATTAGAGTAGTGAATATTGCAATATTCCTTTGCTTTATGACAGCAGTACAAAAATATTAATTTATCGTGGTCATATTCGACATGTGCGTTCTTTTCATACATATCGTCTAATAAATTTAAAAATTCCTAAAATTGATGTTATTTTATCGCATAGTATTTCTAAAATCCATTCCTAAAATTCAAAATACAACCTCGAAATATTATATTCAGTGAGCTCATCTTTCGTTTCACATTAGCAGTAAGAATGGAAGTCGATTTTATCTTTGCACTTTTTTTATAATTTTAGAGTTTTTATTGAAATTTGACGTTTTCTATCCTGTTCAAAAACGGAAAAATGAAATTTCAGCAACGTTCCCTATGGTCTTATTTATCCTACTGAGATATAATAAAGTTTGTAAAACATCATCTCGGTTGTGACTCGCCCATTGTTATGGCATCAATTCTTTATTTGTATATATGTACAGTTTTTATTTTATTTTATTTATTTATTTTTTTTTTTTTTTTTTTTTTTTATTACGGCTCTTTCTTTCTGCCCTTCTTTCCTCTTAACGGGGAAAATGCGGCTTTTTATTTTATTATTCATGTTAATATATATATAGTCGATAATTAAATGAAATATAACTTATATTTCACTATTGTTGGAATATTCACTCATTTAAAAGAGTGTTTCAATTTTCGCTACAAGAATTTTAGAGGGTATATATACATAGAAATGTCAGGTGTAAGAGGTACCTTCATATATTCGGTATCGAAACAGCAGCGATGTAGGCATAATATGATCATCACCAGTAAAATTAATTTCCATTCGGTGAATTTGAAGACATTATGACAATCAAAACGTTGCCTGAATCCAAATATAAAACTAAATTTTTTTTAAGCAACAGCACGTGTACATTATCTACAATGGAAAAGTATAAAATTGTACAATGTTAGTAATTGAATTCGTCATTCGAACGTTAATGTTAGTCTGAAAAACATCATTTTAAGATTTTAAATTATTTTTACTCATTATTATTATTAAACGTTTTCTTTTCTGAACAATTTTACAACAATACCTGGTGAAAGAATCATTTTATTATGAAGTGAACATTTTGTGTTCGCAGACCGTAAACTTCAAAACGTACGGGCAAAAAAATTGAATTTGAAAATGTCGACACCAAATATGGCGGATTTCCATGTGTAACGATTTAAATTGAGAAAAATATGTTCATTTCAGTCCATTGAGTCTCTGATGGCGAATTTGTTGTTGAATTTCCCGAAATTCAACGTGGCTGCCGAAAATTTTCAAAATATTTCAATTTTTACAAAAATTTTGTGAAAAATGGGTGAGATATATATATATACCTGGATCATATATGAACCAGATATGGTCATATATATGTTTGAGATATAACGATGTATAAATATATACCCATTTTGACCTGATATATATATATATATACCGTTATATCTTAAATATATATGACCATATCTGGAACAGATATAATTACATCTGAATCCATTTTGCCGCTGATTACAGATCTGATGTCGAATTTCCGTAATTCAAAATGGCGGACTGAATCGGAAAGTACGATAAATTTTCGTTTAGAAATTATAGGTCCAGGTTTTTTTTGTCATTGTACACAACCTATCAGAAATGACAGCCCAAAAGTGCCAAAAAAATTGTCCGTTTAGAACTTAACTTGTCAAGTCACTGCACATTTCTTGCCTTGTTTATCAGATTCACTGTACAAATGTTCGGGTGTTGTTTAAGTCTAGCATTGTAGCTTTTCGACAATTTAATCATTTCTATGTTAAAATTGTTTGAAAACAATAATGTTCCATGAAACTTAAGTCTCGAAGATTACGATGTTTAATGTCATTGGTTACAAACCATTATGGAGCATCTTGAATCATTCTTAAAATAAGGATGATTGACACAGTACGTTCTTATATTTATTGATTTTTACTCAAAATTGATGTCATTGATAGTGTTATTATAATCCAAGTGTAAAAAAACGATGCATGTCCAAATACACCTAACGAATACGTGTAACCAATCCTTAAACCGTTAGTGTAACTAAATTGTATAGTCGTGATTGTAGGTGGTAAAATGCTGCTCTTGCAATCGCACAAGAGAACAGTTCCATCAAATTTATTAACTCGTTACACAATTGTTACTTTTGTATTAACTGACTATATGCCTGGGTAACAAATGACATAGCAAACAGTCGCGATCAATGATATCCTATCCGTTACCTGTCCTGTTGCCGATCCTATCTACATAGTTATGACAATTTATAACGGTCCTGCACCACTGATGATGTCTCACTGAACAAACTATTAGGGGGCTCGTTCAAATCGTGTTTGTTATGAATCGCAATGTAAATAATAAATTTCTACTTTCGCAAGTTCAACGTCTACGCGAAATTCGCCGAGTAAACAATATTCGATTTCGATTGCATCGGGGAAAACCGTTGAGGCGGAAGGGTATACCACCACGGTACAGTCGGGATTTGCGCTTGTGGCGTCGCACTAATGAGGAGCATCAAAGTTGAAGGCGCAAATCCAGGTAACCCAAATTCGTAATGGGCCACAGAAGCTTTCTTTGCCCCGACCCCTTTTTGGCGCCGTTACCTGAGGCCTCTGTGTCGGTCGTGTATATAGGTACCGACGAAAAACCGGCGAGCGCTCTTCGGCAGATTGAAATTCAAATGAGACCGCGACTAGGATATTCTAATTCCGCGTTCGGCAACCCCTTTTTTGCATATCGAGACCCACGCAGCTGCCGGGTACTCGAATTAAATACAACGTTTCATTTTCTGCCGTGCCTCGGATAACGCGTGATCCGCAACAATTGAAAATCGACATTCGCCGTGCGCGGATTATATACCTGCGACGCGCGAACAACGGAACGAACCAAAGACTCGATCGATTTTCTATTCGGATAATAATACATATTTTTTTGCAAACGAATCCCTGGATTATTGGTTTTCTCGCTCGTCACATTGTGGCGTGATTCTTGCATATATTGTGTACAAATGAATTTTTAGGTAAATGCATCCTTCAAAGGTTGTAGGATTCACGTATGTATACTTGTCATACATTTTGTAGTCTGTCTTTTTTTATTTTGTTGGCGTGAAATATACGGCCAAAATGTCAGGCATCATTTACAACAAATCCAGGCTTGTTTTTGTTACATGATTAGACTGGAGAAAAACTGGTGTTATTTTACGAAAACAATAATGTTAGCAAATAACATTTTCGATATTACGAATAGGCACAATGTGAGTATTGAGTATCCAACGGCTTTTGATAGTGATCGGTACTATCTGTAAATATTAGATCCATTCATATAGTAGGTCTTAGCCATCAATATACACATATTAAGTAGTAGTGTGTAAACTTTTATAAGCTATGATTTGTAACATCCATTAATTATGTATAATCTTAATTCATAGTTCTTATTATCACATAAAAACATCGCTACCATTATCATCATTCATATAGTATTTTAGTGGTTTGCCATAGTAACGATTAATGCAATTACATTAAACGGAAATAACGTCCATTTTCCTCCGATTTCAAAGCGTAATATGTAAAGCATGAAGTACAATAAGAAATGTTCTACTCTTCTCCTTCTCCCTACCGTCTCCCTATGCATCGTATTCCGCTGAAGTTAAAAAAGCTGCATAATGTATCCCTGGTAGAAATGCTGTGCAATTTTACAAGATATACAAGCCAGTTGATGTGTAAAATTATTGATTTCAAAATGTGTGCAAAAAGAGTCTTCACAAACTCAACAATAATAACTCGACAAAAATAACAAGGCCAGTTTTTTTTGTTACAAAACTATCCAAATACTAAAAATTAAAATTTAATTCAAAGTGGCTACGATTTTGCCTAAATATCTTGCCTAATAA
Organism: Trichopria nigra; assembly: GCA_030522945.1. Taxonomy (NCBI): domain Eukaryota; kingdom Metazoa; phylum Arthropoda; class Insecta; order Hymenoptera; family Diapriidae; genus Trichopria; species Trichopria nigra. The sequence continues at coordinate 6,189 of JAPYZR010004928.1, forward strand.
CTGTTCAGTCAAATTATCCAAAATACGTGTATAAAACAAATGGACAGATATTAGATAATTGCAATTGATTTTCTCAAACGTAAATATTGGAGAAGATGAAGTTGAGATCAGCAATCTTGTCACATTTGAAGAAGAAGATGATGAACAATCCTTCCCATCCAGCATAATAAAAAGAAGTTCTGAATGATCTGACCTCTTTTAGAGTACATTCTACGATCATTCTCAACTACTTCTTATATCGCTGGCTGGGCTTCATGCTCATGATGATAAAAATGATATTGGCGAAAGGTGTAATGACAATAACAATGTAGATAGTGATAATACGAGCAAAGGATACATTGAAACTTATGAACAAAGTGTACACTTGTTTATTTTTATTTGGTGTGTGTCACGATATATTAAATGTCATTCAAGATCATTATATGCCCATTGTGTACATAACCTCATTCATAATAAAAAATATATAAGAATATTCACAATAATATTAGGCAGAATGTAGGCAGAAATTTGATAGAAAATGCTTAGGTCCCATATGTGCCTAAAAATTGTGGACAGAAAGTGAGTAAAAATTGTACAAGATTTATCAAAAAGAGGTATCTAATTATTATCAAGGAAAAAATGTTACATTTCCAATAGGAGACTGTTCAAATCGTATTTTCAGATTTCTTCATAAAATAATTTTCGATTTCTTTTCTTTTCCTATTATTTCTTTCAGTCGCAAAAATTTAAACTTTTCTATAGTCGACATTGTGGGAAGTGCTCCTTCTAGGTGACGTTAGTCCTGTATATATATTTGGCTTCTGGTCCATAGATGTTCTTTTGGTGTTCTTTAAATGAACACAATATTCACTGAAATTAATATTAAGTGAATGCATACTATCTCTATAGTGAAAAACACTTTTACTCAGTGTGTAATCTGTATAATTTAGTATAGAGACGTTTCGGCGATGATGATGGGCCTGTTCAACAAATTCTTTTGCAATGCCAATTTTCTGTCTCTATACTCGCTTTGATCATACAAACACCTCAATTGTTGGAAATCACTTTGTCTCATTAGTTACGTAATATACTATTTTTCTGGAGCTTCCTTTTATATATAATTTCTAACAGACGTAACTCAGGTCCTATCACAGACCCACACTCCATTCTGATGCCAATTTGTATACATTATACGCGAAATAAACGACGTAGTCCATCAAACTCCTTGTGCAAATTATGAGAAAGTATACATGTAGTAGATTCTTATAGAAGTTAGACATAAAAAATACAAATAGAACATCTATAAAAAATTACGTATATCGTAATAAAATTGAAAATTATTTTATTAAAAAATGAAAACCAACTGTAAATCAACGACCTCTCAGACAATAATGATCGTTGACGAAATAAACATGACAATCGCTCACAACATTGTGATAGATCAGTTTAATCCTTTTTGAGTATTTAAGTAAACGATTCACAAACTATTACATCCATAGAATATTACTAAAAGCAACCATGAGAATACAAGAAAATCACAAAAAAATGCAATTATGATATATATATATATATATAAATTAATGGCCTGTTTTGTTTATTTCAGATGAGGAATTATTCTTCCAATCAGTTGGGAATGACAAGTTTCGAAGGAATTCGACCTTTTACATGCAGCATTAACAGGACAGGGATAAAAATGGAGATATGGAAGACACATAACGGATGAACGATGGACGATTGACGTAATCAAATTCTCTCGTCAACGATGATACTCGAATTCCGATAGATTTTCGAAAATAAAAAAAACAAAACAAAAGAAAAAATGATTCACTTCTAAACGGCACTGGGGGCGGTGTGGACGTCATGCGTGAGTTTTCAGCCGCCGAATCCCTTGTAAAATTTTGCAGATGGCTTGGAAATGCGCGACAAGTTTTACGACATCGTGACTTTCGCCGTTTTCTTGGGTTGATCGCGCATAAAGTAAGCAGAAAACAGATTTCATTGTTTCGACGAGAATATTTCATTTTACGGGCTATGTTTGTGATGTGTATCCGAATCCCTAACATCGAGATGTGAAACTGATGAACGACCCTCCTTTTTTTTTTAATCAAGCTTAAAGACGAATTTTAATATTCGACGAATCTTCGTGTCTTGGAAACAACTTACTGAATGTAGTAAATTGGCAAAAACTATTTTCGAAATCCTGTATCAAAAATGAAATAAATTCAATAAACAATTTTTGTAATTGAGTTATATGTTCTAAGAATTTAAATAGACAATTCCTATTGTATACAATTCCTGTAATTCTGCATGCCAAATTCAAATAATCAGTTTGTCGAATTCACAAAATTTCGAATAATATTCCACGAATTCGACACCAAGAATTATAAACGCGGAATTGTTTTTCCATATCAAAGTCGATAAATTGCATTTCGTGAATTTTAATTTACAATTCTATTGATATATTCATGATTCTTAAAATATTCATATTCTTGAGTCAGTATTTTGAGAATATTATAAATCATATTCCAAAATCGGCACACGTCATTCTATTAATCATAAAGGGCCTTTTCCATGTGAATCAGATTCCAACAAACATATTCTAACAATCGTGCAGGACAAAGAGCATTTCCACGAAAGCATTCCAAATATTAAAAGCCATTACGAATCGGATTCCGTGGATTCTTCGTATTCCTGCGACTTCGATTTTTTAAAAGCTTTCAAGAATTACATTCAACAGATTATATTTGTCAAATCGAATTTTTTCTGTATATAGAATTTGAAAATTCGGAATATTTCAGTCAGTCGTGATTCGGAATATTTGAAACCAATGTTTAAAACCTAACCAATTCAAACGAACTTGATAAACCGTAAACCAATAATTTTAATTTTAAAATTGTATTCCAAGAATCCTAATATTCCTAATCCAAGACTCGCGCGCACGAATTTTAATTCCTTCTAATGCAATCCATGAATTGGAATATTCCAAGAATGTTTCAAAAATTATGTAAAAATCGTATAATTTCAATGAAGAACAAATCGAATTTTCCAAAATACCCTTTCAAATTCGACATTTCCAAACAGACGGATTCGTTGAATCTTTTGCCAATAATTCTATTTCCGTGTTGGGTTTCTTGATTCCCAGAATCTTGGCGCAGCATCCAATTCTCGAAGTGGATAAATTGCATTTAGAATATAATCAATGATTTACAAATGATATTTCCAAATGGTATTCTCGAAAGTATATATTAATTGCCTAATCGAATTCAAGTGATTGTAAGTCGATATTAACACCGAACAATATTCTAGGAATCGTATTCTATACGTATGACATTCCAAGCATTAAATTCATGAATCGTTTCCAAGATGTCCAAGATGAGAGATAAAAGTCATTTTCCAAAACTTCAACTTCCAAAATGATTGGCGAAGAAGCATGGTGTTATGAAATGAAATTAAAACAATAATATCTAACAAATTATCATTCCTACCATCGCTTGCACAAAAATATGTGCCAAGGTATCAAAATCTAAAAACGAAACAGAATAACTTGACTAATCTTATTCCCCTTTTACTAATTTTTTCAATCAGAAAATTTAATCGTTTTCTTACTTGAACCTGGTATATGTACTGTGGGGTAAACTTTGTGCAAGCGAAAAAATTTCAAATCAGCAATTTTTTAAATGACTCCCTTCCTCTTAACCCACGTACATGTACTTGGCAAGGAAGAAAAACTATTTACAAAACAATCTACTGTATATCGTGTCTATTCGTGGCTGCCCTTTTCTCTCGAGTATATATATATTCTATATCCACAAAAGAATCTCATTTTTAAAGTAACCGTCGGGTAGCGCGCGTGTACATTTATCGTATTTTTCCACGTCTTTTCAGAATTAACTCGACGGGCTCGAGGTTCGAGAAGTAACAAGGGTCGACGTAGACATGTTCGTCGAGATCAGCGGAATTCCCGCGGGTGGCAAGATTCGAAGGGGCCCTGGCCTGGAAGAAGGAAAGTTGAAAGCGAGGCGGACAGGACAGGAGTATAACGTGCTGGGTATAGACGGCAGGGGTGAGATAGTATACTGTGGGGCCGTTGGTACAGTAGCAATATAGTGGCGAGATAGCAGTGGCGGCTGCAGCCCCGTCAAAATGGGCGCTAACCCCGTATAACTCTAACGGGATTTTCGATCGTGGGTGGAGAAGGGAAGGGAAGTCCTTCAAGATGGCGGCCATAAGGGATGGTTTAGGGTGTGCGAGGGTTGCCGAGAGGTAATATATCAGTACCGAGCGCCAGAGAGGGACCCTCTCGTAAGAATTCACCTCGGCGTAACCACCCCCGCCGGAGACTCTTCGTCCCTATACTGCGTTCGCGTCTCCTCGAGCCTCTTTTCCCGTTTCCTTTTTCTCTCATCCTCTGGGCGACGTTTCGTTAGGGCTCCCTCGCATATACAGCCCGAGGGTCCGTTTTCCAAAATACCACACTGGCTATATACGTATATATAGGGAGCCGAAAAACCCGTGTTTGTTCTTATCGGTGAGTCGCCGATCGGTCCATTCGACGTGACGGCGACACCCTTCCGAGTGTCTATCGGCGATGGAAACAGTCAAAGATGTTGGACAAATATATACGGCTGAATTATTCGTAACGACTTTCATGCTAAACTGATTATGACGGGCTGAAACTAATATACATATATGTATATGTCTTCTCTAAATTTACAGTAGTGGAACCACTGCTTGCTGATGAAAATGAATCATTGTTATATAGGCCGACTTTGTCATTCAAAACGAAAAGTAAACTGCAAGTAAGTCGCTTACTTTATATGTATATATGTACATATACTATTCACAAATAAACGTACACACATATCACACACCCATATATAGTTTACAGTTATCAATGTCAAACGTTGACTTCATTTTTCGATCACGAACTTATATACACCCACTTTTCAAAGATGGAAAATTCACTATTTTCAAGAGTGTACAGATCAATTATGTAACATGTAACATTTATGTAAGAAATAACCATGATTAATAAAAATTAATAAAAATTAATAAAAATGTGAAAAATATCAATAAAAATGTTGCATAAAATTATAAAAACTGATAAAAGCTTTCGAAACCGAAATGAATTATAGCAATCAATCATTTCACAGGAAATACAACAAATAGTTGAAAACTATAGATACACTGAAAAAAAAATTTGTTATTTTCAAGTAAATATTTACTTGAATAAATTAAGAAAAGATTTTTTTGAATTAAGTAAGATTTACTAAAAAGAAGGAAACATTTTCTTAATTCAAGTAAATATTTACTTGAAAATAACAAATTTTTTTTTTTCAGTGTACAAATCGACAAAATAAATCAATAAAGTCATAATTGATGCATGCGAACTTAAGGTGGTTCTAAAGTAGAGCAGTTACCGACCTAACCTCAAAACAGGAAAAGTATAAATAAAAAAGGATTGAAACATTTTTTTGAAAATTCGGGCTTTGGAAGGGTGATTCTACGTAACATATACAATCTTCAAAAAAATATCGCTGAAATTGGTTCAAAATTAAATGAGAATTATCCGAAACAAATTTGGTGCTGGTACGAAAAAATATTTTATTTCGGATAATGCTCGTTTAATTTTAAACCAATTTCATCTATATTTTTTTAAGGATTGTATATGTTATTGTGGAATCACCCTTCCAAAGCCTAAATTTTGAAAAAACGTTTCCATCACTTTTTATTCATACTTTTATAGTTGAAAAGCTCGGTCGATAACAGTTCTACTTTAGAACCACCTTAAGGGGGTTCTAAAGTAGAACAGTTACCGATCTAACCTCGAAATACGAAAATTGTAAATAAATGATTGAAACGTTTTTTCAAAATTTGGGCTTTGGAAGGGTGATTTGACATGACATATAAGGTTCCTCAACAAAATTCCACTAATAATAATGAAA
>JAPYZR010004929.1:0-11497 GCA_030522945.1 Trichopria nigra
GTAATTGCTATGTAACTATTACGTCACAATCACTGTTATGTAACTGTGCCAATTTTGAGGCGACATTTTAATGTAACTGTTACATAATTGTGACATAACATCTGTGATTGTTTGCTGGGTACGTATCGATCTCTCTCTCGTATATGAAACGCATCCGACTCGTTCTTGCGCGGTTATCATTATCGTGACGACCTGCTGCTATGACAGTTTAACAAAGGTACAAATACTCGGCAAGTACTGGTGTAAAACCCAGCATCTGTTCATCATTGTACTTGCGGCCATTGGGAATCGACAATCGATATCGTCAACGATTGTATGAATCCATCTCCTGTACGGACGTGACGCAGGTCTTTTGTGAAGTGGAGACTAATGACGCATGCTATATATGTTTTAAGCAGTTTTATGGACGGAATAGGAGTAAGCAAAATTTGTATTTACTTTAGTTACAATGTATGTAACTATTATGTGTATATAATATATAATTTACATGCAATGATGGACGTACATTGATCGCCTAATGTATAGGTGTGAGTCTGAACTTTCATTATTCGTACATATCTATAGACATCCAATCATGTGCGTCCTATTTTCGTCCATGGACGATTTGATGAAAATCCATTTGATGTATTTTCAGGGTAACGCTCATTCTCTATTGATGACCACGCGCGTGATCGCCAAAGTAACGACAAATTTTCCCCGTCGATAGGCCTAACGGAAATTCCGATTATAGGGCTCAAAATTTTGCCAATATATCGCAGAACTTGCTGAATGGAATGCGCGAGCGAGCTGGGACGAATACGATCCGCGAAAAGCCGAGGCATTATCAATTATCGTACATGCCGGCACCAGCGAAACGATCGACCAAACCGCACGGCCATCCAATCAGCGAGTCAACACCATTGCGTCAACGTGTCATGTTCAAAAGTCCCGCGAGTTGCGAGAGAATAAGGGTCGAGATAGAGATATATATCTAGGGATTGTTTGGGGAATAGGATTTTATGCGCGTAAATAGATGAACCAGAGAAATAAAGGTGTCCCGCGTGGTGCGAGGCTATTCAACGCACAATGCCGCAAGCTTTCGTCGAATTGTGTTGCCTATTCTATATTGATAACTCACTTGGAGGGTTGTAATTCTTTTAAATCAAGATTTTATAAATGCACGTCATCTCCGTGTAACGAAATTTTAGTAAGTGCTCGATTGAATTATTAACGTACGTCAGTATTATGTACGATGTCGTTCTACGTCAGCTACATTAAGAAGTCGCCCGTTCATCAATTTTAAAACGCTTTCAAAACTGTTCAGGAGTGGGTCGTAATTAATATCGCAGATTCTTGTCATCATCATGGAATCTTCATATTTAATTCTAGTCTTGGACAGTATGTAAATGTAAACTTGAACGAGTTAATGCCTTTTAAGTCAATGTTAGCACCGCTTTGCTTGCATCCATTGTCTGACTGGGATATGCTTGGATCAGATGGTCTAGGTCATTTTAATCGTGTCTCATAAATTTCCACTGCATCATTGACCAATACTTCATAGAGATGATGAGTGACCACATCATATACATTGGGGGGCCTGATGCCCTTTCGTGTATCCTTCTGCAGTTGCCTCCTTTAATGGTGACGCATATTAATTCCTAATTCCATGCACAGGCTTAAAAGAATAGATACTTTTGAATTAATTTGTATTAGGATCGCGTACAATTTCCATTGTGTCATTAATCCGAGACCTACCGCAAAAAACAATTTTCAGAATGCGAATGGACCATGTAGATACTATAGTAAAATTGTTATGTATACGAATTATTGGATATCCGAACGGCACATATTCACGGCGTCGATCAGCTTCTCATAGGCTTATCTTGCGGGTGTCGTTGCGTTACGACGACGTGGCGGCGGCGGCGGAGGCCTTTCTGTGTTTAGCATTACGGCATACAGTAGATGTGTTCGCGGATGAGAAGTCCGTAGGATGCACCTATACACGCGGCCGTGACGGCGCGGCGCGCTCACCCGCGAGGGGGACGGAATGTTGCTTCGGTGCAGCCGGTAACGGGGTTGCTCGAGTGCGAGAGGAAGCGTGAACGGGCGGGTGCGAGCGAGCCAGAACGAGCGGGTGGTCGAAGGTGGCGTCGGAGTCGCGACGCCCGCGGAGTCAGTCGCCATCCGACCTCATCGCGTCGTGCAACCTGACTCAACCCCCGGGCAGAAATAAAGCAAACAGTGGTCAACAGTGTCTTCTTTCTTACATATAGCCTCGCACGCGCGTAGGAACAAGAGTCGCCGTACGCGTTCGTATTTGGGGGTGGATGCGCGGCCGTCAAATGCCATGCGCGTTTATCATTTCGTCGAACCTTAGAAAACGCTGTTAATTGTCTAAAGAGATGCCGCGATCACGTTCAGGTCGCACTACCTCGGTAGCCGTGAGAAAGTCATCTCGCTGACCACGCAGCGACTCGGCGACGTTCCGCGAGCGCGCACCATGCAGCGACTCGAGCACAGTCGCGTGACCTGGCAATACACGTAGAGGCTCAGTTGGGGTCATTGGATACCGCGCCCGGAACACGCAGCCGAAAACGGATTCTGCCGTTTCCCATTTCGACTACGAACACAATCAGCACGTTCATTCCTCGTCGGGTGCACACACGTATACACACACGCGAGCACGCATGCAGCCGCGGTTCCGCGTTAACGCAATGCGGTCGAAGTAATCGCACGGTAAGCGTGACCTAACCTACAGGATATATAGGAAATTCGGTTGTTGTTTAATTTTCCGGCAAGTGGTCCTCACTCCACGCAGCTGCAGTAGTGACATCGCGCCAGTACAATGACACGCGGCCGCAACGAAAGGTTCACTCGACGATGACACCATCGGTGCGACACGTAGAGCAGTCACGACAGCGCTGGTCCATTCTCCGACGACGACCCTTGATCGAGGCAGTGGTAACAGTCGCGTCAAGAGTCAGTAACCCCGGCATTACCCATTCAAAGGCCAGATTGTGATGTTTGATGCTGCAGTGCTGTTTTATGCGGAGGCGACGAAAAGGTGTGCTTGACAACCATAATCTCAATCAACATCAGTAGAGTTTTTAAAAAATTCAGCATCCGTAGTTCCATTAAAACGTGTTGGAATCTTTGTAATATCCGAGCGGATATAGTCATCTTTGCAAACTGGGGCGGTATGCTAGGGCAATCTGACATTGCTCTGATATTTACATTGATATCCTTCGCGTGAACTATTTTTAATTTTTATTTTTGTCTGTGGTATTATTCTCAGTTTAATTAAAAAAAAAAAATTGTAAGTCGAATTAAAAATGAACATTTTTTTTTTTTTTTGAGGTTAAATCGAGAATAACACCTGCACATACCCGGTTCACCATCAAAGTTGTAAAGTAAATTGAAACGCACATGGCATTGGACCGACCCTTATCGTCTAGCCTGTCCAATGAAGTTTGTCGTTAAAGGACTCGAGAGATCGATTTACTCGACAACATCGGGATAATCCAACGATGAGGGGCACTTTACGCCTCCCTCCTGGTTCTCCATCGTGTCCACACGCGCTTCTACATACAAAGGCAGATCGACGATATTGTGGAAACCACAAAGCTAACGATCTTAAACAACTACCGCACGCGGTGCACCTAACGAAGCTGATTGGTTCTTTAATTTGTTTAATTGTTTCCTGTTGAGTTGTACTAAGAATTGGATAAAGTTCATGGCACTTGGTTGATCTTCTCTTTTTAGTTAATCTGACTTAATCATTTCTCGAGTATATTTGGCGCGTTTGCATGATTGTCAACTTTGGCAATGTGACTTGAGGCTGAAGTATTACATTGGTAATAAAGTTTTCTATCAACTTGAGTACCAATTAAATCATTTGACTTTGTTTACTGAAAATATGATGTCTATATAAATTTTGAGCAAATAAAGATGTTCAAAAACATAGATGATTTGTTCAAAACATGGGTCAACGTAATGCGCGACAAGGAGAGAGGTATAAAATCGATATCCCCTTTATTGCACAACTAGAAAGTTTTAATAGAATGTAAACGAAAGACACTTCTCGTCGGCCAACGAAATTACCTTGGTACAATGTTTTTGGTCAAGGATTTAACCTCGGATTTTCCTCTTCGTTGTGCTGAACAAAAATTCCGAATTTATCGTAGTAGGTTAGTGTAACTTTCAAAGGTATCTTTTTACATTAATAAGGATCTGACACGTTACCTATTTACTATTCTGGTCAACAATGTTGTGGTAAGGGACGTAGTCGTAGAACTAAAAAATTTACTTGTAGATCGACAATAATTGTGAATTATTGCAATAAATCGATTGTATTCTTATTGGAAGAATAAGATTGATGTCGAAATTGTTCAAAGCTCTCATTACCAAAGTATTCGTTCAAATAGAACAAAAAATTACAGACTCTGTGGCTTTAATGGATTAGTTCAACATGTTTATCAGAAAGTGAGATATCATCGGCGAAGATCTCTAGGCTGTGCCGGATATGTCAATGTAAATTAATATATAGGAATTCAATCGAGCGCTGTGGCCTTATTCTAGAAATCTTATTTTAGAAAGAGGTTTCGCAGAAACCTACTTCTTCGGTATAGGAAGAAGTTCCGGTCATCAATGACCTTTTCATATTGAATTTTTAAACTACCTCAATCACGTCCTTTTCGTTACATTGATCTTAACACTCTGTTGTTGTCGGTCTAACGACGAAACCTGCCCCAGTATCGTACAATTAAATTTGAAATAAAAAACCTCGGTTGCAGCTGTGATTGGACGGGATGAAAAATGATGTTTGCAGCGAGCCAATCGCCAGATTTGGCATGTAGTTCAGATTGATTATTTTTATCAAAGACCCGTACGCGGCGTTTGGAAATATCGATATGTAGATCAATATTGATTAGGAATACGTGAATTAAAACAAAGAAAACTTTGAAAATGTGTGACAAGCGTAAAATTTTATTCATACTTGCAAATATTTTTTTTATTAAGAATATGATATACGTTATTTATTCAATGAAACAAAAGGTATTTCGTTCTACTCAGACGGATTGATTGCCAAATCGGCGAAGAATGCTAGATAAAGTTTAATCCAGTTGAAGTAATATTTTCTCCCCTTCATGGGATTGATACGTTTCAAATTAACATCGAGAATAATGCATGTATGCATGCATGACAGTGATGCGAAATCTATAAAACAATAATATCATTGTTGTCGCAGAGCCGTTCTTTCAGGTATTGAAACGTTTGGAGTCTCAACGCTTCGAATGTGCGTTGATTTAGAATATGTTTTTGTTCGGGACTTTTTACACGCGTATATGGACAGAATGAAACAAGTCGATCGAACGTAATTGATAGTCATTTCCATTTCCCATTAGTTTAACGAATTTCCAAACTCATCACCGATTACGTCTAAGAAAAATACTAAGGAGATATCGAATATAACGAAATACATACATCGTCACATTCGAAGAGATCGACTATACATTTCACAAATGGATGGAAAGAAGTTTTCGACGGCACATTAGGAGATGTATCTCCGCCAATTTAACGGCAGAATTTTATTTTGCCCCAACCGGCACTTTAACTGTTTTTATATCCAGAATGCGCGTAATGCGAGTGTCGCGTCTGAAAGTGGTCTTCGTCCGCGAACGCACCGGTCGATACTCGTGGTGCTGAAATGTACCCTTCGCAGATCAAAAGGCACGAGAAATTAATCCATTATCTTTTCCTGCCTCTTTCCAGAATGTTACGGCGCGCACTTCCCGTTACGTTCGTTGCGCAGTATCGGCCACTACGACATACGGTGACGTCACGATGTAATACGGTAGTCAATTTTTTTTGTTTGCCGCTACCAGTTACACCCTATACTGCAACGTTAATAGGCACGGTCGTGTGATTGCTTCGCGGTCATTTAACTTTTAAAAGAACTGTACTTTGCTCGTCGTCATTACGCACGCTTGAAAGCTTTTTAAATATTCCGTCAATAGAAACAATGGATACATTATCTTGAAGCCCTTCTTTTAATCAACCTTACAACATGCAATTGTTTTCAACTGCTCATGTCAAAAAAACTTTTTTTTTATGTTTTCTTTTTTGCCATTATGTAATCAGGAGGATTTCAAGTAAAAAGTAGCGACCTCGCGTTCGACGAAATTATCTTTTCTTTCTTACACTGCAAAAGAGCTAAAAATGTTTTAGATTTAATAAAGCTTGAAAGAATTTTACAGAAGCGAAAGTAAGAAAGTAATAAAACTGACTTTCGTTTAATTAGTCTGACCGAATCATCTTTCTATGTCAATTCGTATTTTCGTTATTCTAGAATGTACAGGGTATCCCATAAGTGGATAATATTGCTAGGGGTGATTCATCCAATTTTGAGAAAGAAAATACTGTACAGTTAACGTGATACGCCATCAGGCGGATCAATGGGGTACCAAATGTTTCTTGATGGCCCCTTATCCCAATGTAACTAAATGGGCCGCAAGGGCCAACAGAAAATGATTGTTTTAAAATTGGGCGATGAATTCATGAGTTGCAATATTATTTGTCAGTTATATGGGACACCATTGAACGACAAAGATTGATAATAATAATTGCAAATAAAAAGATGGTGAACAAATGAAATACGAGGTCGATAGTCGAAACGATGTCTTTCAACCCGCGATAGTTTGGTCATATTTGCACGTAAGTCCTACGTTTTTAAAGTCGGTATGGTGATCGATACCTTCCTTACTGCTTGGCAACTGATATTTAGAACCTGGCATTACCAACATATGAAGAATATGAGCAACAGAATCGCAAAGAATTCGTTTTGATCCTCTTTTTAAATTTATTGAAAATCTTAGACTGACTTGGTAAAAATGTAAAATAAAACATCATAGAAAACACTCGTTTTTCTATCTTGTTTATCGTATATTTTATTCAGGGTGCACATAATTTTAATCAATTTTCTCCGTTACTTTCAGAAATATATAAATTAATCATTTTTATAAATTTCATCAAATAAACTATAAAAGATGCGAAATAAGAAATAAGAATTCTCTCGGCGTTCTATTTGAGGTCTTTCAAGTTTCCCAGTTCTGCAAGCTCTTAAGTAATCATCCATTTTAAAAAAGTACATTTCCATAGTCGAACAAGAGTCGAGGATTAAAAACGAAGTTTAAACAGACTCTTGGAGAACAAATGAGAATATCGAGAATTTAATTTTCTCGCAGCCTCGTGTTCTTGAAGCATGCTTATATATATTCTAATTTTTCATGTCAATAAAATTGAAAAAAGTCTCTTAATTTCGGCTTTGGGAAATTTGTATTAATTTTTTTTTGCCAAGCGCTAAGAAGATAAGTGTGGAGCGACTATTCGGTAGCGATTACACGAATCGTTCGTCACTACCGTTCTTCCGTAGCGGAGAATTGGTTAATTTCCGAGGCATATTTCCGTAAAGTGATAGAACGGTATAAACAAGCCAGTTACAGTTCCGACGTCTAACTGCAATATGCGCCGCGAGTATCGATGTTACTGCTCGGCGTATTATGCGGTTCGTCCATCCACTGGTAAACTACGTTACCGCGGGAATCCCTAGAATCCATGACAGCGCCTCAGAATGCCATTATTCACCCCGATGCATTCCTACTATGCATATACGACACGAAACAATCAAAGTTGTGTGTTTTATCTTAACGGTCCAGCGATGGGTGAAACGTAAACCGAAAGCCCTTTAAGATCTTGTCGTTCGATTAACCTACTGGGTCAAGTCAGCAGTTGCTCTCAAGTTGGCGAGTCATCGGTATATAATAGGCTATCCCAAGTTCAATTAAAAGACAGTCTTGGACGAAACTCCTTTATGTCGCGACGAATCTCAGAATGACACGATAAAGACTTATTGTCCATCGTTGATGCACAAGCCTAAAGAGATTCCTTAGTGTCGGGTCAAAGGTTAACGCTCGCTTCGCGAAAAACGCATCTGCTTGCGCGCATGTGCTCGGAACCTTCACAAGGAATACCATTTCGCATTCGAGTTTCTGCCTACATTACGTACTGCCTACCGCCAGTCTTTTTATAACATGGTATATGCAAATTGCGTTTGTCATATTTTCACGTTTGTTTGCGCAATGCAGTCACCGTTCGATTGGTGACGTGACACGCCCGGGAAATTATTTATTCGTCCGCGATCGGTAATTCTCTCGAATGCTAATTTTAAAACGAGAAAAAGAAAGAGCGTTGCGAACTGTTTACCGTTCATTTCATCACTTGCCGTTTGATGTCGCGTGCCAAAAGCTCCGAGGAATGCCTTATGCCTTATTCAGCGATCGCTTTTGTACTTGTAAGAGGCGTGTCTCTTTTAATTACGACCACAATTGCATTTCGTTCCTTTGCGTAATAAATATTGATCCCCTCGGAATCGTTTGTATCTTTTTAACAAATGTCGATCCCTATTAATGTATTGTACTTTTATGCATTCGTCATTTTTCTCCCTTCGCTCTCGTTATCAAGGAAGATGTTGATCCGCTAAAGCTAATTTAGCTTAATTGCAAATTAGACTTTTCATAGCTCGTACGTTTGCTGTGTAACTTATTGCTCGGCATAAGCAATTTGATCCGCGTATATTAACCGTTGAATGCGCCGACGTTTCAGTAAATGTCTCGCTTATTACGGAGCGTGATTTGAAAGTTAACAGCGTCGAATTAGCTCGGCATGTTTAATTAATTCGCAGTTTCCTTAATTGCATGTCTACGTGCGTTGTATTCTTCTTTCTCGAAGACGTCGTCGGAACGATGGCCAATTATTTCACCCATTGACTTCCGAAACTTTAAACGGGTTTCTTCGGCGTTCGATGCTTGTAAATTTCTTTTCATTTCGTTTGCTTTCGAGATCTTTCAAGTGCCACTCTTATTCATTCATCTTATGAACGTACCTTGAAGAAGTACTAGTTTTAGCTTTTTGTCCGTCATATTATTGCTGAGATCTCGAAAATTGCTGACTTTTCGTTTAATGTTCAAATATACTGTTAGATGCTTATTAGATGCTCGAGTTTCATAGTTCAAATTTATATCGCACGGATCGTCTGCGATATCAGGGTGGTGTTTGACCAGACCGCACATTACGATACGAATCCAGGTTATCCTTGAACAAAGCTGCGGTTTTTGCGGCTCAAAGTACTCTGCACTCGTTTCGCAGACCGTAACTCGGTTACCGAACCAGATGAAAGTGTACCTCGTGTGTCCAATGCCACCGAATGTGAAACCCGCAGTGAACAGCTGACTTTTCACTTGGTCACTTTCGGTTAATATATTTATTGAACAAATGCCATTTTCGTCATTTTAATTAATGTAAACAGATTGACCATCACTTTTTAGCAACTGCTATTTTAGCATTTTTTTAAACATCAGCCATTGACAAGAGATCAAGTTTCCAGGATTCATTCATAATCCTTATTCCGAAGGGAAATTGCTGTAGGGAATACCTCATAAATTATACTTGCCACGGCGTTTTGCGTTGATTTCGACACCGAGATGAGGACTTGGCGAAACCGCACGCGACTTTTACACGAAAACTTGTCGGTGCTGGTAACAGTGTGCCAGAGTCAGATATGACGTTGCCTTTACGCCAGCCTGCAGGCTAATTGAATTTTCCTCTTCAGCATCGCAAATCACTATTGCTTCTACCGAGGCTTCCCAGATTCCGTTCCAGTTTCTGCGGATACCTCGTCCTATTCCCACAAAAGCTCTTAATTGCTTTTCTCATTCACTCCACAAAATCCTCATCCATCAAGCATCCTTAGGGGTATTTTAATGAACGTCATCGGCGATCCATTCTTTTAAGGATTCCAAAGTTCCTAGAATGCCTACGCCGTCCGTCGTCCGCGAGCCATCTCTAATACTGGCGAAATTCAATTATTTCGCTGCATCTTTTTGAATTCGTTCGACCTTTCTAATAAGTAATAAGTTTCTTATCGCAGGCTTCACGCAACAACGATCGATCCATGTAATTTGTCTTCGTCATGGCTTTCTTTCGCGACGTAGCGTTACTAAAGCGCCTCAGCTTAGCCTATTCGTTGCATTTTCCCATTTTCGAATCCATTCAAATTGCTTTTCGAGAATATTCCGATTGAAAAAGATAAAAATTCTTATCGGGTTCTCTCGGCGAGGGAATCTTTCTTGCAATATCGCGTATAAGTATGTGAAAGTGCAGACATGTTAAATCGACTATTTATTACTTTTAAAAGCCAACGTCATCATCAGAAAATGTAATAATAGTTCTGTGATGAAAATAGATGGAAGATTACATAATGCACATACAATGACTATATTTTTTCAAAACTGACGTTGCGAGAAAGTGAGCTACTGCAGGTAATTCAGAGAAAATATTTTACTTTATATTATAAAAAAAAAAAAACAAGAAAAAACCATGTAGTATCAGTCAACTGACCGATTTCTTAGAATAAACTAGGTAAAAACTTTTGCACCTATGTATTTGGCAAGGAAAAAGAAGGCAAAGCTTATGTTTCAACTTTTTGACGGGTTCACCATTTCCTGACCGAAAGACTTTAAATAATACTCAACGCTTCATCCACTTTAAAAATTTCCGCTGCTCGATTCCGTAATGATCGGTGTAAACTAGAAGCTCTCAAAATGGTTTCCAGCGCGTGTCTCACGTGTACTTTAGAGCGATCCAAATAGTTTCCGATGTTTATTGAAACCTATGTCTTCGGTAAGAAGTCTTATAAAGAAAACTGAATCCCAGTCAGTAGGACGGGTTTTATTGCTTTTCCGAGACTTTGCGTCACGGTACGACAAACAAGTCATTAGGCGCGGTCCTATAAGGAACGAAACGTGTAATTTGAAGAATATATATTTGCAAACGTCGATTACAAGAGGGCAGACAGTCATTTATTCTGTAAATTGACAAGTTGAAAATATGGTTCTGTTTGTCAATATTCAGGTTCTTTGTTATATTAATTGTCCCTCGTTATATAGGATTATTCATTGTAGATAAACATATTTATCGGACGTAGATTAATTTTTTATTCATGCATTTGTTTTGAATCGATTATATTAACCAATAATTCATTGGGTAGTTTGGAAGGAGAGGTTTTCTCATTAATTTTTTTTCACGCGGACAATGCCGCAAAATGGACGCACGCCTTCTCTTAAATGGCACACTCTGAAACGCACGTTCTGGATTAAAGTCGTAAATTGCAAAAAACGTTTTAAATATAGGCTCCTTTTACTATAATTACTTTTCACATTTTTCAAAAGATAAAGAGCTTATAGGAAAAATCGATTAATGTCAAAACTTGCGATAAAATATCTTTACTGGTCTAATATATATTATCGAGAGGTAAAATAAAGAGCAACAAATATTTTCGCTTTTAAACTTAATTACGTCTTATTTCCCGCATGGAAAAAAAATATATCCGAACATATATTTGACATATATTTCAACCATATAAAATATATGTCGGCGAAAAATGCAATAAGTGAAATATATT
>JAPYZR010004930.1:0-30029 GCA_030522945.1 Trichopria nigra
CCCCCCCGCTAGGCATGTTGTGTCCACCCTCCTCCCTCTCCGCCCCCTGCGGGGGCGAAAACAGTATAGGGGATTCCCCGACCTTAAAACGTTGCCTCGCAACGTTTTAATGGACAGTCCTGGAACTATCGGTATGACATAGTTATATATATATATATATATATGCATATGCGACGAATCGCGAACCCTTAATCGGTCCGATCGACCCGTCCAGTTCTGCAACTATTTTTTTTTTATCGACCTTTTTTTTACATTCCGATTGGAGGGACATATCTGCACGGGTACTACCCCGTGCAACTAATCTAGTAGTCGCGACAGTATTTTTTTCGGCTCTGATTAAAAATACCCCGATGCTGCATTTAAGTGCACGTGTTCCCAGTTTGATATGCCGTCGGAGCAACTAACTGTGTACACGAGACAGCAATTGAAGAGCGTTGAATTACGTATTATAAATCAATTAGACAATTTTAAAAATCGCATTGCGAGCGATCGCAATATACGCACCTATACCGGTTCGAAAGTAAAAGGATGAGCGCAAAAATTTCACTGAAACTTTTGATTCGGGGATTTCATAAATTTCGTTACGTATATATAAAAGATCGTCAATCGTTTTAGATTTTTGTGCCGTTTTATACGAGTTGCAAATTAATTCAAACATAACGATACAATATGCATATTTCTGACGTATTTAGTAAGAACTCAAAAAGAGTTCAAAGCTAATACAGATAATGGGATGAAAGCTGGAACTTTAAAAAGAATGGGGGTTAAGGGTTCATCTCGACTTTTTTTTAAATACTCTAAATGTCTGGAAGAATCTCAAAGATTCTAAAAGAGTTCTAAAAGAGCTCTATGTGAAGTTAATCGTTGGAATATTTGCTCGTTTTTCTTCGACTCTTCGAGAGTTCGTGATTAGTCTTGAAATAATCAAATGGAACCCTTAAAACCCTTCAGAAATATTTCAAAATAGATCTTGTATAAAAAAATGTAATTCAATATGGAACTCGTCTAACTATGAAAAGAGTTCTAAATGAAATCAAATATACACATATGAAATTCAAAGTAGAAATATTTGCTACCGTTGTCAAGTTCAAAATTAATTAAGTGATAAAGGTCAAGAACTTAAGGTATTCGAGTCGAACATTCAAAAAGAACTCTTAAAGTGTTTTGAATAAATTCTACATTGGATAGATCAGTTTTTCAACAAAATTCATAATCATATTAAGAATTGGAAAAACTACATCAATTAATGAATAACCCTGTTTTTAATCTGCAACGTATTTTAATTTCACTCTTCGACTTCTTACTAATTACAAATTGTTTATTTTCTTAAAGTATTATCAAGTTTAGAAATACTGACATTTACGATTGGAATGTCATTGTTGTGTAATTCATTCGAATGTGCCCGAATAATTACCAGTCTTATTAACGGATCTTTAAAAAAAAAAAAAAAAACGCATCTTAAAACAAGTCTGTCTTCGATTTTTTGTCGATTTGTTTGATCATGACATAACTAAATATTATAATTATACATGGAATTAAATGCTCCTCTCAACCGTGACCCAATAATGATCTACCAACTGTTCTCGCCGTCCATGCTCCAATGACTTGAACTGTTAATTTCTCCCTCAATGTGTTTTGACCGCTTGTTAGGGGTGACTGGCAATTAACATTGAATTCGAAAAATCCATGCAAAATTACTCGCTTATAAAAAATTATGATAGCAAAAATTTGTTTGAATTTTTTTTTTTTTTTTAGTTTTTAAGCATATCAATTATTATTATTAATGTAAATATGCATTTATTATATGTATAAAATCAACTATAGTAGCAGAAAAATGTAAGAAATAAAATTGACGTTTTGAAAAGCGGTAAAACAATTAGGAAAATTAATGTGATTTAACATGACCAGAATAATAGAAAAAAATAACAATAATAATTAATTAAAACTTCCACTAAACATCTGTCGTGGTAAAAATATTTTATGATTGAGATTGGAAAAGCTAACAAATGTTCTCTCTAGCTTTTTTTTAGTGTAATTTTACCTTATAATCAGTGAAAATTGAGCCATTCTCCGAAAGAATGAATTTTCACTCATTAATAGTGATATTTCACACTTTCTGGATCGAGTCGGATAATTTACACTCCTAAATGACTGATATGCCACTCTTAATGAAATGTCATTCTATGAAATTTTGGGAGTGAATGAAATACAATTATTGTGTTTATAGTTATCTTTAGCACAGGCGATTAAAAAACTTCAGTCCTATTAAACAAATTTTAATAAAATTGTGTATAATTTTCTTCTTGTTCTGTTTTGTATGTAATGTAATATGTAATAAGTTACATAATTGCATTCAACATTTTACTGATAAGTGTAGAAAATGGTAAATATATTATAATAAATATCATATTATAAACATAAACCTCTATCAATATCAATATATATATTATATGTATTAAATATATATATATATATATATATATATATATATTATATATATATATATATATATATATATATACATTGTATAAAAAAATCAACATTGTGTATATATATATACACATATTAAAAATTGAGTTCATTAAATATATATATTCATTAATTCTAGTTGATTTTTTAATTACTGTTATACATGCACTTGAAAAATTATTTACAAAAGCCATTGTTCCCTCGCATATAATCCAGAGAATAAACATTGGAAAAAATATGTTACGTAACGTTGAATTTATACTATTATGATTTTACCTGGTCACTCCTCTGAAAATATCGCTTTCCAAGTACAAAAGCCCAAGTGATGCGAAGTATTGGCACTTTTTCCTTCTTCTACATCCTGTATATTTATGGCCAAACAATAAAGCTCCTTGAGGCCCTGGACAGAAAAGGAACCGCAACAAATGTTCAGGAAAATGATTTCTCGTCGTGCCATATAATGTTCACGTATATTTTGTGGCGTGGATTAAAAAAATTAATGGAGAACTTTAAAAGGCACTAAATTGTGAAAATATAGCATAAATATATTAGTACCTTTCAATCATTCTGGGCGATATTTTTTTAATGTCTCCTTGAACACTGACAATAACTTTTAACCCCCCCCCCCCCGCCCCTATTGTTTTAAAATATTATTTCCATTTTATTTATATTTATAATTCCTCAACCAATTCATAATTTCGAATGATGAATTTTAAAAATATAAAATATAGTATGTCGTATATGTGTAGGTATATATGAGTACATTGTATAAATATTCATCAATTAAAACCAAAATTGTTATTATCACTTTTTTGAAAAAAAAAATAAACTTGCATTTTAGTTATTTTGTTGTATTATTACTTGTATTTATTTATTTATATTTATTTTATATTATATTATCACTTATATTTATTTTTGTCTTTATGTTTGTCTTTATTGATTCTAAAAATAAACACAAAGAAATGATTTTAATAATATACAAATTCGATTGCAATTTGAACATCATTTAACTTTACCCTTTTTGATTGAAAATTCGATGTGTATTTTGAGGTACAATAATTTCTGTTTGTATCTGTGTATCTCTTGAGACTGAACTTACTGATTTGCCTTTATTATATTGCTATACATATATTGCTATACATATATATATACACATTGTTTGATAGTAATTAATTTTTCTATAAGGAAGAAAGCAGTGTTATGTTAGTATCGATCATAAAAATGATTACGTTTATCATGTGAATGGTTGTGTCTACCATAATATGGTTGGCTCAACAATATTTAATTGTAAATTAAAAATGCTAAAACACAAACTCATAAAACACAATTTGGTATTTAAAAAAACATCATGTATACATAATTTGTGAAATTTCTATTTCTTAAAACAAAAAAATTATATACTCTATATATCATCAACTATTATAGAGAACCTATTATATATATATATATATATATATAAATAGTATATGATTGTATTTTATTCCTTATTATAAATAGTATGGATCAAGCAATGTAAAAGATATCATTTTTGCAATGATCGTGATGAATTCTAGAAAAAATGATATGCGAATATTTTACAAAAATCTCTCCTTGTATATTTTTGATGTACTATATATATATATATATATATATATACTTCACAAATTTCCGCCTTTTACGAATCGTCGTACACGAAGTTCCGCGCCTTTATCCGGAAAAGTAATAAAACTCTCCCAAATGCCTTTAATTCTAGATATTCCATTCTACAGGAGTAGATTCTAACTTGAGTCAAAAGTGAATTGTGAATGAAGTTTCTCGGAAATATACTTTCTATATCTCGTGCCATGATGTTTCTTCAATAAATATCATTACCGTTGAATTTAGACAAAAGAAAATCAAACAATTTCGTTTGAATTATTTTTCTTTTTCGATTACGATAAAATGTCAATGAATAAAAAGTAAGCTATCTTTATGAAAAGGTCAATCTTACTTTGAAAAAACGTTATAGAGCGATATTTTAAAATACATTACTTTCTTATAGACGTGGAGTAAAATCTTAAAAAAAAAAAATGAACATTTTGAAAAAGTAGTAATTCTTTTTTAATCTATTACGAAAATGTTACTATTATTTTCAACGTACTTAGGATTTTACGTTTCATTCACAAAAAATGAAAAACTGAATTACCACAATCCTGATAAGAATGCATGTTCAGCATGTATCAAGACCGACAAATTTCTCTCCATTTAAGAAAATGATACGAATTTTTTATAGTGTAAACTCACTCCTGAATAATATTATTCAATCAATAGAAATATTATCAACGATAAGAATCGAAATTAAAAAACAGAATTATTTCCCGACATTATATGCATTTTTACACATTTGTTTTGCTATCTCCTTTACCATTTTTAAATACTTTTAATACTAATTATTATTAATTGTCATTCCTGATCAAAGACAACATAAAGCCCCAATTTATATATCATGTTTTATCGTATATATTTTTTTCAGGCATGTCTTTCTTTCATTTTATGACGAAATTTTTATCACATCCAATCACTATCAGAAAACTTTTCCAAGGGACAACTAATCAATTACTTATGAAACAAATTCTGTACAAATATTAAATTTTTTTTTTTTGTACATCAACCATCTCTCTAAACCGTGAAACTCTTTCTTTTTCGTGAAATTACTTTCTTCCAGCCCGCCTCAAGAGATTCCAAAATAAATCATTTTTCCCGGTAAGAAAGTATCTATGAAAATATCGTCATATATTATGATTTATGCCTCTGCCTTGCCGTAATTTCTATTCTGTGCATCTAAATCTTAGGATTGTTTAAAAATTACATTCAATGCATCCTCAACTTTGTTTTTCATTACACCTATCCTCGAATTAATTTTTTGTCTTATTATAAGTTTTTTTTTTCTCGTGATATTATATTCACTCATATTCATTTCAAGTTCACAAAAAAGCGTACGATGAATACTTTTTTAGACATTATTGGTGAATTGAAAATCTCCCCTATTCGTTTTGTTCCACAATTGTATTCAGCAACAAAGAATAAATTCAAAATTAGATTAAAAGTGTCATTTTTACGCGCGAGTGCTTATAAAACAGATTTTATTTCCTTTACTTTAAAAACACTGGTTAAACCTAAAGAGAGATAGTGAAAGAACAGAGAAAGAGAGAGATAGTGGAAATTTATCAAAAATTTAGACGGAAAATAATGAACTCATTCAGAAAATGGATTGTCGCATTTTCATTGTGTAACAATTACGCGATCGTTTCGAAACATTTGTACGAAAAACATGAGTAACTTTCATTTATAAACGTATAGTTTTGTTTTTTAATAAAAAAGAATAGAATATAAGAATAATGGTAATAGCTTTTTTCAAAAAGACAATTGAGAATTGAATAAAATGTGCATTTTTTTTCTTTTTATTTATGACGAACTGTGACAACATTAAGGAAATTGAAATAAAAATTCCAATGCAAAACACGTTTCTGTCAAACAAAAACACGAGCGGACGCACGAGTGTTTGTAATCTATTGTACGCGAGTTTGTACTTTTGATCCTTAAGAAATGGAAAGCATTTTTTAAATGGAAGTACAACTGTTACGTTATAACTGTAATAATTTAAAGTGCAACAATGGGTGGTATATACCACGCGGTCAGAAGTCGCTCTTTCAAGAATGAAAATTATACCCACTCTACTCGGGGTACATATATGTATATATGCATGTTACTTCGCCATAATCCTAAAAAAAAAGAAGAGCGGCGAGTTTCATGTGAAAGCATGCCATTCAACAATGACGTTTGATGTATTGAAAATGACCTTGGAAATTTGTATATATATATTCGAACAAAGAGGTTATGAAAAATCATCATAATGCGATTAAAACGCAACATATATATACGGTATACGTTTTCTATTGCAGTCAACTAATTGTGTGGTATTCGAGTTAAAGTTGGCGAATTTTTTGAGTTTAAAAAAAAATGAGTATGAACGCAAAATCACTGATTTGTTGCGAAATGCTGGTTATATGTATATTTTTATTCGTTTGTTCCGCATCGTTATTGTTTGACAACATCGCACAGATTTATGGTATTAAGCCAAGCATGTAAATATATAGTAAAATTGAAGGGAATCACATGTAAGGCGATGAAAATATAGAGAATAATTTACGAAGGTGAATTAAAACGGAGTTTACGCAAATACCAAAAAATTATTGAACGAAAAATGACAAAATCCCTGGTATAAAGGTGAAATTCAAAGGTGAAACCTTCCCAGAATGAATAAAAAGTGCATTCGCGTAATTTCATCATTTTTTAATCCTTATTTTGTCCATTTCGAATGTATTCAAATCGAAAAAGGATTTACCCAAAATATATGAATGGACTTCAATCCAATTTAATCAATAAAAAATATTACGCTCGAATACATTCAATTCAATCAATAACAGAATATAAAATTTTATAGGGATAATTTGTCAATCATTTTGAAAACACTTGAATCTATAAAAATGAGAAATCTTTACAATTGGAAAATGTGGACAATATGCATTCAAATGTATTTAAATAAGAACAATTAGAGATGTAGATGTATGGAGATGTATTGAAAAGCATCAAATTATGAATCCATTTAAATCCATTTTGATTAAAAGGAATTGAAAGGGATAAGAAGAGATATACTTTCTTAATAACGACGAATAATTTTGAATCCTTTGTAATGCAAGTTTTTGATGTTTCAATCATTTTTTTTTCTCCGTGAATTCGAAAAGACTAAACAAGTAAATAAGTTATAACGGGTGTCAAAATAGAAAAGGCGATAATAGAAAGTCAATCGGATTTCGTCGAATTTATCAAACTTCAATGAAATTTCAAATCAGTAAAACGTGAGGAAAAAGTAAACATTAAAACCTAAAAATTAAATAAAATTGTGATCAATATCTGTCTTAATAACAAAAAAAAAAAACCATCAATATAAAAACGAATAAATACGACGTGAAATAGATTATAGATTTAAAAAACTGTACGAACAACAGGATGAATGAAAACGATTGATAAAAAGTCGATGAATTTACTGTAAAAAGAATAAATGATAAGGTCAAAAGTTTTCCACAATTGATGAATGTTGACAAAATTTAGGAATGACGAAAAATGTTGAGAAATACAGAAAATAGTTGTAAATATATATGAAAATATTGTAAAAAACAACAAAAGTAGGATTAAAAAAAAGACATTCAAATAAAATTGACGAAATTTTATCATAACAAAAAAGAGACAAAAAATAAATAATTAAATAAATAATTTAATTAATTAACAAAACCCATATGAAATTCGAAATACTCGTAGAGAGTTGACGGACATTAAAAAAAAAAAAAAAAAAAAAAAAAAAAAAAAAAGAAAAAAAAAAAAAAAAAAAAAAAAAAAAAAAAAAAAAAAAAAATTAGAATTAGGCAAAACCAAAATGAATATAAAGTGGTTAGATAGCAAAATAAGTCGAATGAGATTGACACCATTAATATAGTATTTGAGAAAAGAGATAGAAGTTGAGAATTATAGCAAAAAATCAGAAAGTAAGAAAATTAAAAAAAAAAAAATGAGTCAGTAGAAATAAATGATAATCGTCGAATGAAAATCAATTGTAACAAGAAAACTTGTTGAAAATTTATAAATATTGTTGCATCAGAAATGACAAAATAATTGCTATGAAAAAAAAAATATATATATAATTTGCTGAATTACGTACATAATAAGTATCATAAAAGCTCGGGAACATTCTTATAATTTTTAACAATCATCATTATATATTTGATTTGAAAAATGTGAATAAATAGTGTGAAAAATATTCACGTATTCATAATTGCTTCCAATATACGCATTGTAAATAAAATTATTTGAAGACAACAATAAAGCAAAAAAAAAACCAAACATAAAAAAAATTATAGAAACAAACAGGATAAATGACAATAAACGATGAGAGAACAAGTATCGTTGATTGTTTTAAATAAATATAAACATGCACTTGCTAAATTGACGAAAATTACAAAAAATTACAAAACATTTTAATCATTTCTAATTTACATTTTTCTTTCTTTTGTGGTTAGGTCGGTAACTGTTCTATATAATTTTCCACTAATAGCAAAATTGATCAATATGCAGGAAATGTGATGAAATGACGGCCATATGCCGCTCACATGATGTTATTTTGGCATGTTTTTGGATCTTTTGTTATCTGTGATTTAGATCCCTACCCCTAAAAGAGAAAAATCCAAAGAAAGCTACCAACAGTATTATATATACCTAGAAAAGGATGGAAAATTGAAAATAAAAGATTCAAAAAATACCAAACAATTTACAAAAATATCCTACAATTGAATATATATATATATATATAATTATTATGTATACAGGGTGTCCCAGAACTGGAGGATAAAATTACAGGAGGCGATTCTTCGTGAAATTTTCAATCAAAAAGTCCTTTGCCAAAATTCGATCCGACGCATAGAATTTGAATGGCGAGCAATTGAAGTTTAGAAAAAAAAATTACTGTTTTTGCAATAACTTGGCTCATTTTCAACCTATATTAACGAGTGAAGGTGCATTTTAAAGATCGTTTCAAGCCCAACAATTCCCCTTTAAGAGTATATTATCTGAGATGAATATTTCGCTAGTTATAGCCTGATAAAGGGAAAAAATTGCCTTTTTTTGCGATTTTTCACGTCTAACTCATTCCGGTAAATAGCTAGCGAAATTTCATATATAAACAAAGTTGTAAAGCTTGAAAAGGCGAAGAGTTTTCACCCTCACACGTTTCGTTTCGATAACAATTGAGTCCAGGGGGAGACGTTGAATCTCAGCAAATTAGTGAAAAACGCGCTCCATCAATGTTATATCCGTTTTTCGTCCAATTTTTAAGATCTATCGTCTCCCCATGGACTTAATTTTTATCGAAACGAAACGTGTGAGGGTGAAAATTCTTCGTCTTTTCTAGCTCTACATCTTTGTTTATGTGATATTTCGCTAGCTATTTACCGGAATGAGTTAGACGCGAAAAACCGCAAAAAAATGCAATTTTATCCATTAATGAGGCCATAACTAGCGAAATATTCATCTCAGATAATATGCTCTCAAAGAGGAATTGCTGGACTTGAAAAAATCTTTAAAATTCGCGCTCACTCGTTAATATAGGTTGAAAATGAGTCGAGTTATTGCAAAAACAGTAATTTTTTTTTCTAAACTTGAATTGCTCGCCATTCAAATTCTATGCGTCCGATCGAATTTTGGTACAGGACTTTTTGATTGCAAATTTCACGAAGAATCACCTCCTGACTTTTTATCCTCCAGTTCTGGGACACCCTGTGTATATATATATTTGATATATATGAAAAATGTTATATATAATAATAATAATATAGAACAATGAAATTATGTTTTGATAAAGAAAATAACAATTAGTTTACCTAATAGATGTAGTTAATTGTTAATGCCGTAAATTGAGGAGGTTTCCATCTATAATTATAACTTAACATCCATTATTATTGCGCCGTACTTCATATGAATTTATATTTTTATTAATTCGGATATATAATTAACGTTTCTTTATTTTTTTAATACTAGATAGAACTAGAACTACTTCTCGATATATATATATATATACCTATTTCAATTTCCTTTTGGTTCTTTTGTTTTCGTTTACATATATATTTCTCATTGTTCACTTTTTTGCACTTTGTGGGTGATTTTTGTAAAATTCTTTTTTTTTTATTTTCGAATCTTTTTATTTTCATTTTTACATCCTTTTCCATACTTTTTTGCGCTTTCTTTGTATAATTTTCTATTTTAGGGGGGAGGGGTCAAAATCTCAGATAACAAAAGACCCGAAAATATATACCTATTATATATATATATACACATTTTGTTTTTGTTCTTTGTTTTCGTTGACATTTTTTATCGACGAGAAATTATAGCAGATTTCATTTCTCGCATTTATATAATATATATAATACACCGGCTAACAAAAAAGGAAAAAACGACCTGACGAAAGTCAATGGTGTTGAATTTTCATGAAGTCGCAAAGAGTTTCCTAAAAGAATCGACTTCCTATAAAGAAGAATCCTTCCCGACCATTACTTGACGAATTGCAAATCTTGCCCATATACATATATATATATATATATATATATATATATATAGCTATTGTTTCGATTCGTCGTGCAAATTCCCGTCAATGGAATTTCACTTTCGACAATAGTCTCATCGAAAAATCCCGTTCCCCGAAGTAGTCCATGCATCTAAGCATATATACAAACACACTTCCGAATACATATGTGCATGCATACAAGTAGTCATGTGTGCATATAAACATATGCATGCACATACACATATATTTCCATGCACATATGTATACAAATCTATACATTCATACGTACACATACATACACATTATATATATATATATATGTATACATTTATTCATACGTTTTTGTGTGCGATTGTGTGCATATGTATATTATACATGCCGAAGGTCCGGGATGCCGAAGCTCGTCTTATAGACCTTAAAACTATATAGCTGGAATTCCTAGGCCTTCCTTAGGCCTCAGAAACTAATCCGTCTTTGTTGCTCTCGGCGTTCCACGACGAGACGAAGAGGCACCCACGCAAAAGTACCAGCGATAGACAGAGAGGATCGACGAAGATCTCGTCCCGAGCGAGGCTCCTCGATCGTGAAACTATCCCGGTGAATACGGGCCTATATACTCGATCGTCTCGAGTTACTAAATCGAGCCGCGTGATTTGCCCACGCCGCCTCTACTTTCGAGATGAGAGTCAAGGATAGAGGCGCGACTTATTATATTGAGGGATAGACCATCTCGATCGTCGTCGTCGCTCGATCTCGAGAGATCTCCAGTGACTCGGCGGATCTCCAACGGATGGTCGTTCGATTTTTCAACGATTTGCCGATAACCTTCTCGAAATTTCCCACAATCATCACCCTCGCTAACCCCCCCCCCCCCCCCCCCCCCCCCCCCCCCCCCCCGCAGAGGCAAAAACCCACCGAAGAAAAGGCTCTCGCAATATATATGTATATGTATATAGCGCGTTCTTTGCGCGAATGCAATCTAGCACGAAGCATTGAAAAATATTTCGAACCTAAGAAACGTGTAAAATTTCGCGCACGACGGTAATGGAAGAACGCATAATATATATACCGCGACCCGACGACGTTATACATATATATATATATATATATATATATATGTTAGACGAGTTTCGGAGAAACGCGCCCGGACATTCCTATACATATATAAAGTTGCATAAATGCGTGCTCATGCAGAAGTATACGGATGTGTATAGAGCGCGGTTATGTAGAGTGAATAGCGCAGGCCGAATTACGAGGCCGGCGGAACGGAACACACACACACACACACACATCAGAGGGACCACGGCCCGGCTTCGTGGTGATCATGACACGGCCCTGGGCCCGGCCACGTGGTCGGCGCGGCAACGTCGCCCGTATACCGGCGTCCGCCTTCGTGTAACTTCGGCCGTGCTCGTAGCCGGCATCTTCGGGGCGAGCCGGCTCGTCGAGTCTCGCGACACCGTGAGTTCGTCCCGAGTTCCCACCGCATTCTGACCTGGTACGCCACAAGTGCCGGGTCGACTATACATACCGGTCCCGAATATATTTATACAAGAGCGAGAGAGAGAGAGAGTGATTGCTCATCGTCGACCATTTAAAGAGACGGTCTTGTCAGAGCATCCTCGCCCTCCGTCCCAGTCACAACTCGGTCATATACGCACCCCGAGTTCTCCAACACCCCCCTTGAAATTCGAATTCGAAATTGGCGCGACGACGAGGAGAGGAGGTATACCCTTAAGGAATTAACACGAGGAAGAAGAAGAAGAAGACAGTGTTGACTCGCGGTGTGATCTTCGAGTGTTGGTTCATTTTCGGCTGATCCCGCATCATTGATCGGAAGAATAATTTAATATTTACTAACGTCCTTGGGCTCGTCGAACGAAAAAAAGTCTCTCCGCGCCACGTGGAGCCACGTCGGGAATAATCGAGAGCGCGAGATAGAAAGTAATAAAAAAGAAAGAAAAAATTCCCGAAAGAAAGAGAGAGAAATCGCGCGAAAAAAGTCTTGACACGCGAGTTAGTGTGACCGTGAACCATGGATCTGCTGTGCTGCGAAACGACCGAGACCGAGTGCCAGGCGTACGCCGACCCTAAGCTCCTCGACGACGAGAGGGTACTGCAAAACCTCCTCAAGTCCGAAGAGAGGTACGCACCATCCAGGTCCTACTTGGAGTGCGTTCAGAGGGATATCACCCCGACAATGCGCACCACCGTAGCAGAGTGGATGTTGGAGGTGAGTCCATCAGTACAACACCGCGCTTTTCTTCTCCACTTCTTTTCATTGTTTCACATCAGAGCGGCCGGCCGCGTTCGATCGCTCTTTAAATTTTAAAAGGCCGCACACGCTCTCCTCCTCTGCGGGGCTATCTTTGTCGCATCGAACGTAGGCGTTATCTACTTCCACGAAACTTGCCGGCTCTATATAGTCGATGACTTCTCTTCCAGATTCGAACCCGGCGATAACGCGCTTTTTCCACTCCTATATACTCGGAATGCCAAAAAAATATATATATAAAGAGATGATAACGAAGACTAATAGGTCAAGTTTTCGTCGTCGCGAAAATTCGATGAACCAATATGCCACGAGAAAACGTGTCCATATAGAGATTATTATATCCACGTTTTCGCGATGTCACGACCCTTCTGTGTTAATTTTCTGACTTTATGATCCCGCGGAGAAAAAGGCTGCAATATTGAAAAACAATAATAAAAGAACGACGAAAATACTCACTATTGTCGAAAACTTGATTTGACGAAAATGTCGCCTCCTCCATCACCAGATTTGCGATTTGCATAAAGTATAGACTGCCGAAAAGAAAAAATCGATAATTGCATAATTCAACGACGTTGGCCAACCTGCCGAATGTCTTTCTTGCGGATTTTCGCGTTCCAAAAACTACTACGTGCGAACGGTATTATATACCCGGGATTGAAAATCACTAGACGACCAATCGGACGTTTTATTTAATTGGACGAACGAATGTGTTTTTTTGCTCGCTTTTTGTCGGGACGATGAAGAGAGAGAGAGAGAAAAAAACAAGTTGCTAAAATCGCGTTAAAATGCGAATTCTTGGAAAGTGTTGGCCCAAATTCAGTCTCGCCTCTTTTTTGTTTCGTGCCGATACTTATTCGCAGCCGGTGGAATTTTCGGCATATATATACTTTCGTCGCAGCGTGCTGCTTCACCGCGAATGCGGAAAAAAGCCGGTGGTGTAACCCTTTTCGGGTCTCTTTTTTTAATCCGACCAAAAAATGTAAAGTTTCGATAGATGGCGATTAATTAATAATGTTAACTTTCTCGAATGTTCTATGGCGCATGTCCAAAATGGCGAAGATTCGAGAAGCGGAAAGAACTAGTATTTCGAGTTTGTTTTTTGTCGCACGTGACAAGAGGAACGAGTGCGTTTCGTGCGGATCGGCGAATTGTTGTCGAATTAAAGAGACCAATGTCGTCCGGCTTATCGCGATGTCATTATCGAACGTGTATGCATGTAGGTACGTCGTGATCGTACGATCGATAGGAAGATTTCGGAACACTTAAAAGTCACCGATTGTTGTTTTTTCTTTTTTCTTTTTGAGAAGGACGGTACTGTGTAGAATATCGATGTATAACGAGATGAATGGAAAGATGACGGATCTTACCCCTCTACCTACTTAATGGCGACTTAAGGAATTTAGTTTAGACTATATATATAGAAGACAGTCAATTTCGAGTCAAGTATTTACATAGGATAAACTCTTGCGGTTCGGAGTTTCTTTGAAAATAAGTCATAAGTCATTTTCGCCTCGGTACATAGTACACCAGTCATTTTGACCATAGGGTATATAAATGTACCGTTTCGAGTGTTGAACGGCGGGCCGCTAAATGGTCAATTGTTGATCGGATTCGAATTTGTTTTGCCAGTAATTAATTATCGTCGCGAGAGGGGTATTGAACTCTCGTGGAAATTCGGGTATCGCACGAGGCGGCGAGAGACTCGAGACGCGTTTTTTTCACATCTCGGATTTTTGTCGTCTTTTAATTCGAGCCTCTCATTGGCCGCGGGCCGAACTAACGGATAGTTAGAGAGTATAGAAATATCCGCGTAAGGTCGGGGAGAGCACACGAGAGATTCGTTCTAAAAAAGCGATGGAAAAGTTTTCGAACGATGTTGCGCTTTTGTTTAATGAAAATTCATCTAGAATTTGCGAAATGGTCGGTAAAAAGGCTCGAAGACCGGTTGGTAAAAGAAGCGGATAAGTTATGCGTGGTCGATAAAAAAAAACCAGGTCGGTCGGTAAATAAAAAGAAAGATTAAGTATATTTATAAAATGTATACGAAACGCGTATGTCCGCGGCATGTGATGAAAATAAAGCATTATTAATCGATGAGGGGCGGGGTGGTGACGAGGTCGAAGATCGTCATTTAAAATGTTTTTGAGAAGAACTGTAAGGAGAGAAAAAAAAAAGCGAAAAAATCAACATGTGTCTATCGAACCGAATAGGATTTCCCTGAATTTCACGGCGTATATACTTGTCATCTGTTGCGCTTTCCGATCGCGCACAACGGGTGGTCGGTGTAAAATGAAAATCTCGTCGATTCTAATAAAAGGAGATAAGTCTTTAAGAATCTTTTGCGTTTTATTAACAAAGAACCGCGTACATTTCAAATTATATATAATTAAAAATTAGTATGCAACTGTCATATCGAGGGAGTAATATTTATTATAGATTTTTTCGGATTGCTAAAATTTCTTTAACGATTTTACATATGTGATAATTGTATTATATATATATATATATATATATATATATATATGAGTGTATGTACAGCTTATATATATAAAATTTATTTTTCTCGAATTGACGAATGACAATTACAATATTCGTAAACAATTTGACGAAAAGACACAAATATAGTTGGCGCATGTCACGTTGTATTATTTCAATGATCTGTTTGCATTAAGCCGAGCAAAAAGTGTCCTTTCGGAGCTGAGCGAAACAATAGCAATATTTGATTTTGGTATCAGACGACGACGATTCGAAACAATCAAGTTGAAAACATTGGAATGTCAAATCGTATTTGACAATCGGCTTAGTCGCTGGCGCGCGCATATATATATGTACCAACGAATAAAAGCAAATAAAAGTAAAATAAGAACATTTCGAAACGATCTGAAATATTTTTATTTTCTTTTTTTTTTTCTTCTTCTTTTTGTTATCAAATCCCCGGTCTTTATCGAAACAGCCATTTTGCGTAATGGTAAACGAAAATACGTTAACAATAAAATGTAGAGGAGGAACAATGATAAATCGAAAAAACGATAATCGGTTTTTCTTTTAAATCATCGATTCGTTTTAATAAATAAAATTGGATATTCATTATGGCTAATTTAAGATTCCATTAATTAAAGGCTCGCGTCGTAATTTACGCGTGACGATACGATATTTTCCGAGATACGAGTAAACAAAGAAAACAAAACACGGCCGGTATATTTGTACGAGTGACCTTGTCGTAGGAGGGGCAGGGGGGGGGATTACAACGATAGATCGACTTGATTGATAAAATATTTACCGAAGGCTTTGGACCCAAATTCTCGTGCGTGTGGACCTTTTCCTCGTATACAATGACGAGAAAAAAAAAGTCTATCAATAAAATAAGAAATTAATGAATCGTTTTTATATACATTCGTTTAATAATAAGAATAATGACAATTTCTTTTTTTTAATTTCATTATTATGTATTTCATATTTACATATTTCATTTTTATACATTTCATTTTTATATAGTTTATGTTTATACATTTTATTTTTATATAGTTTATTTTTGTACATTTCATTTTTGTACATTTCATTTTTATACATTCTATTTTTATATAGTTTATTTTTATACATTTTATTTTTATATAGTTTATTTTTATATAGTTTATGTTTATACATTTTATTTTTATATAGTTTATTTTTGTACATTTCATTTTTTTTACATTTCATTTTTATACATTTCATTTTTATACGTTCCATTTTTATATTTTTCATTTTTACGTATACTATTTTTTTCATTTTCGTACTTTCCGTTTCATAAAAGCGACATGTTCGTGATAATAACAATTTTTAATCTTCTTTAAATGTCAGAAATATTATAATATATATATTATATATAAAATAATATTTTATATATTTCTAATATTATATGTATAATATATATATATATATATATATATATATATATATATATAATAAACTTACGTCAACAACTTCATCTATCCATTTTCAGTCAAGTTTATCATAACATTCTCGTTTTTTTCTAACCGTTTTATTTAATCACTAGTAACGATAGTAAATATATCGCATTTTAATATAATAGTCGCCGTTTACGACATGACCCAACGATGTTACGCATAAAAATTTCTGTGAGAAACTCATGATAACGCAATTTTACATATGGCATAACATTTTAAGTATTTCAGACGCATAAAAACAAAAAAGATACATACGAAATCCAAGACACACACAGACACGCACACAATATATAAATATATATATATATATATATATATATATATAAAGTAAATTATATAAATGTTACATTACCGTTAATTTTTGCGATTATGCTGAAATTATTTGTTTTCCATTTTATGCGGAAAAAAGTAGCGAAATGTATATATATATATATATATAAAATCAATCCGAGCAACAGATAGTTTTTATAGGGTGTGGGTAATCGATCCACTCCGTGTGTGGATCGATTACCCGGCGTGAAACGATACAGTGTATAACAGTAGTAAGTTACGACGACAGTAGCGGCAGATTACATTCTCTCTCGGCACATGAAGGGATTCATTGTTACGTCTCTCTATAACCGATATCATTGCGGCATCCAGGGCACAATTTTAGATGCGAAATAGGTCAGCAATTGAGTACATAAACTGCCTTATTGGTTCATTGAATTACCCTCTATTGAATGATATATCCCTCCCTTCCTGACTCCTTTCAGTTCTTTTTTTTTTTTTTTTTGTTTATCCGCATAATGTTATACACTATATACAATTTTATGTATTCGTTTAACGTTAACGTTATTGTTTGATAAGAACATTGTCTATAATATTTTGTCTATATATGTGTCTGCTTTCACGCTAATTAGTATTTAATCGTCGATTAAATGCGATTGATCGTTCGGTTCAATGGACGATTGGGTATTATCGAATTAATATATATATATATACATATTAATCAGTGTCGATGAAAGCGGGCCACGATTGACCAATCCGATTAATTGACCAATTAAAACACGTGTACCCAGTATGTGTGCGTGTGTGTTTTTTTGTTGTTGCCCGTAACTAAATAAAGGGTTGCTTTTCGCAGGTCTGCGAGGAACAGAAATGCCAGGTGGAGGTTTTCCCTCTGTCCATGAACTACGTCGACAGGTTCCTCTCCATATGTCCGATCAGGAAGTCGCAGCTCCAGCTCTTGGGCACCGCCTGCCTGCTGTTGGCCTCCAAATTGAGGGAGCCCAGGCCGCTTTCCGTCGAAGTGCTGGTGTTCTACACGGATAAATCCATCTCCGTGGACGATCTTTGCGTGAGTGATCCGCCGCTTACTTAAATCTCTGTTTACGATATATCGTTTTGGCCGCACAACCATATAAGCTTTCGCCGTTGAGAAAACTTTTTTTTTTCGTACGTAAAATACAACAACCCCCAATTACTACTCATTCTCAATTTCTTAACGCCACGAAAAATTAACACCCTCGTGTGTAAAAACCACTTTTACTCCCTAGTCACGAAAATAACTACTTTTTTTTCACGATGGTTTACGATTACTCTATTGATAAGAGGCTTGCCAGTTTGACGTTCAATTTTTGTTGACCCAGTAACGCGTGAAAAACAAACCATTAACTATAAAAAAAAGGGGGAGGGAAGAAAGTAACGCGTTGTAATTACGAATGGCGTGAATAATTGGAGAAAAAAAAAACAAAAAAACGTAAAATAAATACATTTCCTCGTAATGGCAACGTTGAATAAACGGTTTCGTAAACGCATGGGGTGAAAAGCAAACACCTAGGCGAGATAAGAGAGCAAATACGCGCCGATAAAGATAAAGCGTAAACGTCGAGAGTCGGCACAATGCGTAAAATAATAACGTACAATTAAAGGCGGATTGGGGGGGAAGTGCACGGGGCTGTAACGAGGGCGATAACATCTACACTCGCGAGCCAGCTTTAACGGAAGCAATTACGCGACTCGCAATGACACTCGATACACAGTCGCCGGTCCATTGTTCCGGAGTTGTTGAATGAACTCCGATATACGTATATATATATATATATATATATATATATATATATATATATACGCGAGGCACGCGGATACGTACTAGTACTCTCCTACTCTGGGTCTCCCCTCCCCTCCCCCTTGCTTTTACGATCCTCTCTCGGGAGGCTTATTGGGCCTTTATCGCCCCCGTAGCGAGCCAGTGACCGGCTCGATATCGGTATGTATTTGCATTTTCGATTCGCTTCACTTCCGCGCACGTGCGAATTCGCGTTCAGCTGCGGAGCGCCCGTGTACGTCCCGATTATTCGGGGTGGGTCAAGATTTCGATCGATGTTTTTTTAATTTGCATCGCGGCTGCTTTCTAACCTAAAATGACTCTTGAACGTTATTTATTACGGGAGTTGTAAAGTTTTCGAAATACATCAGGTCTCATTTTATGGAATAAGTAAACAATAAATATCGACCCGGAGAGCCCATCTGCGGGGTGCTCGAGCGCATCGGCGACGGCATCGGACCGTAATGGGGAACAACGTAAATATTTTGACACGTCGGAAACGTGCGTAAGTACGGTCGAACTTCGCGGATCGGCCGCGGGACGTGCGCGAGGTCGCGAATAATTTCGCAGAAACCGAAAGGGGGGGGGGGGGGGAACAGGGGGGACACCAGGTGGCCCAGTTGGGGATGCACCGGGCCCCGACCGCGGCAGCTGGAACGTCTTGCGCCACACACATCTTGGATGGCGAAGACGAAAGTGCGGACCCGCAACCCGTATCCGTGTTAGATCCAGTAGGACACCACCTCGGTGGAATTTTCCGAAGGATTTTCCAGAATTTCGGGTGATCTGTCGATGATCGGTGGTTCCACAAAGCGCGCGGTGCACCGAAAACGGGGTGAAAACCGACGCCCGGCTCGTAAATTGCGGAGTAGCAGTCCAGTTATCACCTGCGCCCGCCTGCGATAATTAGAGGGTCGTCAACAGACACGTGGCCCTCGACGTAGTACGGCGTATTTACATTCGTCGTTCCAATTTCGTGCAGCCACCATCGCTTTCCACCTGCCCTTTCCAACCTTTTTTTTCCTCCCTCTTTCTCTCTCGGGCTTACCTCGTTTTTCTTTTTTCCATTGACTCGAGCTCTCTTCTCCTTCCGCCTGCGCGTGTATAGATATAAATATAGATGGCTGCAGCCGCCGTGAACCCGGGGCGCGAATACTACGGGCGCCGTACTACGGGCACGCCATCGGCATCGTATCCGACAGATGGTACAACCTGTTGCTTCTCTATTCGCGTATACGTACACATATACGCCTGTTGCGTCGTTGCGGGCTTGCGCAGTTGTTGCGTCAGCGGATCCGAGGGTCGCGTTCCTATATATACGTGTAGGAAAAAGAACGACGCCTTTTCCCGGCGCCACCGATCGCAATCGGAAGAAAATTATAGATAATGAATCGTGATGTCTAGTCAAGTTTTCGAGACCCCCCCCCCCCCCGCCCCCCCCCCCCACGACGAAGGCACCCCCCCGCCACATTCGTACATGGGAACAGTTTTTTTTTGTGCAAGATTTTAAACTTGTTGCTTTTCAAAGGAGTATGGAAACATACCAGTTCTCGACCTTTACTCGTCACAGTCTTAAATGTCACGTTTTTTCTGTACTGTCATCACAATGACCGTGATGACTGTTCACAAAGGACGCGGTAGGGTACGAGACGAATAATTACTAACTCATTTCACTTTACACAATGCTTAACGAAATCTGAAATGCAAGTACTGTAGGCACAATTAGAATAAAGAAGACAATCGACGCACGGTGCATCATCAAATCATCACCGGTCATCGGTCTCACAGAAACTACTAATCGCACTCTCAAACTAACTCAAACATTACCACAATTCAAACCAAACACGAAATGCTCAACGCTACGACACGAGAAAACAGAAAGTGAAGAACTTATCAAAAAATACCATCTGCATGAATCAGCAACCTAGGATAGATCGTCAGCGCGTACACTCATTGAATTAGATATAAGCCATCTTTATTTTTATTGTATCATATTTAAGAATTGTAATTTGCTTCGTACCGTCATCTCCCCTGTCGATGACGGTACATCTGAAGCGCCGGTTGTTAATCGAAAGTGTCGTTTATATGTCGGTTGATACATCCAAAAATTGTTATCGCTTGATAAATTTTAATGTACGAATTAATTGATATTATATGCAAAAAAAAAAAGAAATTTTTCGCATACGACATTGCTCGTCGTTAGGTCGCTCTTTGTTCCAAATGAAGCGGATGTGTCCACGTCGGTGACTTTCTTTTCTTCCTTCGTAGGCGGTATATCTCGCAGAAATGTGCTTTTTCGTGCCGTTTCGCCATGAGCCGTAAAAAACGGGAGTGCGATAGCCGGGGACCCAGCGGACCATTTTTTGCGCTAGACGATCGGAACGCTTCATAAATAGATGATAGCCGCGTGAGAATGGAAATCGGAGGACGGCCGTGTAACGTAACGTTCTCCTCCTCGCCAATGGCAATGATCAGTCCCGAGGTCGCGGCTTTCTTAATCGCCGAAACCGAGATTCCGAGAGAGCGTGGAAAGAGGACGGGATTTGGCGAATATCGCTACTATCCGGTTCCCTCTCGCCTCCTCCCGGATGTGACGTCACCCTTACGCGCGCGTACGTATCCAAAGTAGTAAAGGTCAGGCTAGACTCGCGTCGAGCTGTGTGATCTCTCACCTTACCACCTATCTACCTGCCTGACTGACGCGTGATTTTGAAAAGCATGTCGAGGAAATAAAAAAGTCACTTTCGACACAGTTTCCGCCGGGCCCACGAGCGCTCCATTGAAATTCGGATGGTTGACATCCGCCCGCAATCTTTTCACCTACTTTGCGTAGGCTGAAGGGCGCAGCTGTGTATATCCCAACGGGAAATCATAAAAGTATGTCGTAACCGAGCTTCTCTTTTTATGGGGATGGGTTAAAAAGCAATTTAAAAAAAAAAGAAGAAAAATTTGACCAAGTTCGTCGAAACTGCGCGATACTTTCCGTTACCTTATCATTCAACAGCAACCCAGAGGTATACGCTTGTTATGCGTCGCAGTAAGGAAAATATTTGTTTTCGCGCGTCGAACAACACCGCACGCTTCTCCGCACTTGATCAATTTTTTGTTGTTTCTTCACAAGGTTAATATACAGCATATATTTGCTCATAACGCTGAATTATTCTCGCAGGAAGCCGATAAAAAGGAATGAATTTTATACATAAATCACGGGCGGATCTCATTAAATGCGGGTACGTTCCCTTTAAAATGCAACATTATACTTTTACGACGGTATAATATAATTTCAGGATTTTCAAACGATATATACGTTTTATATACAGTGGGCGCACCGCTGCGTGTCCAAGCTATATGCATATAACGTCATCGGTCAGCAGCAGCCAGCATGCTTCGCCGTGTCGTATGAATATTTATTTATTCGACAACTCTGCCCATTCTTCCAAAATTTTTCTTCAATCAGATTCCGCTTTTACGAGACGAAGTTAATTCGGCTCGCTAAATTACGGCCATCACGACTTTTCCCCTCTTCCACGCTGACGTAAAATTAAATCGATTACGCGTTGATCGTACGTACATATATCTACTACCAGCATGTGCCCGTCGAAATATATACGGAAAGACATTGGTGATAGCGGACAAGAGGCGGAAGCCGCCGGAGAGAGAGATAGAAGGCTGATGGAGAAAAAGAGATGGATGAGAGAGAGAGAAAGAGGGAGAGATGCAGAAGAAAGAAATACGGAAAGAAAGAAAGAAAGAAATAGAAAGAGGGGATAACCGGAGCAGATGTCTCACAACGGGAATACGTGGAAGAGAGAACAAGGGTGCCGATGCGCGGAGAGCGCCTTTCTATTCACACAAGGGAAAATACCTCTACAATATATATTCTGCAGAATGCAGGTCTTTACTTGTGTTTCGCGTCGTACCGCCTCTATTTCGCCATTCGCGAATAAAGGTACGACTATTATCGTCGTCCACGACGCGTCGCAGTTGTTTTTTTTTTTTTAAGGTGACGCCGAGACGGGGTGAAAATGTGCTCTGCAGCGATGCACGTAACAAATGTTCAGGGTTTCGTGTTCGCGTGTAGGGAAACAATCGTTGAACACGAGATCACGATCCGACTGTACGCGTTGAACTGCGTAATGCGCCTTTTAATTTGTCTTTCCCTTACTTACGTTTTTTCCCTACGTTTTCGTCTCCCTCCGCACATTTCTTATTCTCTTTGCGCTCGATTCTTTTATCGGATTTTGCATTACGGTGTTTGCATTAATGGCGATACTTTCCGCTTCGAGCGGCAGCCACGTTTCTATACTCCGAATCACTTTGGCAATTGAGATCATCAGAAATCGTCGTCATTGAATCCGGCAGGGACGGGTACCGAGAAACACAAATGTACGTCGTCGAATTAAGCTATTTACAAATTTAGACGAAACGGAACGAGTCGGATTCTGGGGGGGACTACAGATGAGATAATATTACTGATGTTCCGTTACCTTATCCGTCGGCTTAATTGATGATGGCGGGTTTAACGAGTCGTCGTAATTATCCGGATGAATTGTGTTTAGAAATAAATGTCTATTTCGTCGATGTCGAGACTCGCCGAAAGGCGTGAAATGACACGGAGATGTTAATCGACATAATATTTGTCGTCCGCACGTCTTCCACTACGTTACTCTGCAATATATATACATATAGAGCTTTATCGTCGAATGGAATATGGCAAATCAATACAACAGCGTACATGCGACTCCGATCACCGGAAGTAAGCGTTCACGCTGGCGCTTTATCCACCTCGTGCAGCCAGCACCCATTAAAAGCTTATCAGAACTGCCGCCTGCGGAAAGTTACCGTTCCACAATAGCAAGTGTATCGCGTATATAGGCACCTAAATCTCTCGTAACACCAGGGGGGGCCGGGTGGGGAAGGGGAGTATTATGCCCTGTTCGCGCTTTGTTCGCGAAGCGAAGGAAATTACTCCATATGCGCGCGATTGAAAGGCATTTG
This sequence comes from Trichopria nigra, assembly GCA_030522945.1. Taxonomy (NCBI): domain Eukaryota; kingdom Metazoa; phylum Arthropoda; class Insecta; order Hymenoptera; family Diapriidae; genus Trichopria; species Trichopria nigra. Next base: position 23,904 of record JAPYZR010004930.1, read on the forward strand.
AAAAGAAGTTGATTCGTGGTCGATTTTCAATCGTCTTTCCAGAAAGCGCGTATATTTAACAGTCACGAAACTATACGTGCCCTTTGATTTCCTGTCATCGTTCAACCGTCTGCCCCATTGACCAACTTGGCAAAGAATCAGAAGCGCGCAGAAGTTGCCGATTGACGGACATTTTCTGGCTATTGTGCAAAAATAGCGCGCGTGTGGGGGCCTTGCGGCCGCCGCCGCCGCCGCAGGAATGCGCGAGCGAGCCAGGCCCGAAACGAGGAGGCCCCGAAAAATGCCCCATCCACCGGTTCTGGTTCTTGTTGCCAGTCGTACCGCGGTCCCAAGGCTCGGTATATATTTTATGTTTGGCCGGAATGGTAAACACCTTGCTCAGAGGCGCCGCCTTTCCCTAACCTAACGTCCCCATACCCTGCCATGGTATGGGTCCTCTCGTCTACGGCTCGCCTTCCTTCCTCGCGTGGACTTTTTCTTCTTGTGTAGTTTCGCGAGAGCCGGTACCCTATCTTTGTCTCACCACCGGCCCGAGTCCCGCGGGCGCTGATCGCGCCGTCCTCGTTCCTCCTCGTTCCTGGGTATCGAAGCCTCGTTGCGGCCCAGATAAATCGGATTTCGCTTCTCGGAAACTTCAGGTAGGAAACACCTCGCTGGATGTCCTGCCTCCCCCGCCTCTCCCATTGTACGGGCCGCGGTTCACGAAATCTTCCGCGCCGAGGCACGAATTGGACCCGTAGAGCGGCACTTGGCATCGAAATTCCGCCACGAAGCGTTTATTTTTTCAGTTCTCGAAAATTGCCTTTTTTCACCGCTCTCTCCGTCTAGAAGAAGGCGCGCTAACCTTCTTTAAGGTTACGTTCGCGCCGGTGACTGCTTTGTTTGGACGAGATGAAGAGGCGATCGATTCCCCTAATGACTCGCTCGCCTCATGGCATATATGCGCTGTCTTTGTTACATGCGAAGCTGTCAGCGGCAATTAAAAGGCTTATCTAGGAAGATCGTGTTTTCCTCATCGAGACTAACTGGAAACCATTAGGAGAGCGATGCGCGGGTGGCCGACCAAAAATGGTTTTTGTTTGTTTGGGACTTTTCGTCCTTGGCGATAGGAAAAGTTTTACCGATTACGGTGCCACAAATCAAATCTAATCTAACATCTTAAATCTCGCAACAAACTTTGCAATTTGTTACTTTATCGCTTAGTCAATTCCTTTCGCAATTAAAAATCACGTTCGAAGAAGAAGTCAGGAACGGAATGAGCCCGGGGAAATGACTCTTTCGACTGATAATACATCTGAAATAACGTAAGGAAGCCATGTTCTTTGTAAGGCTTACTCGGTCCTCCGCAGAGAAGACCAGTAGAGGAGTAAGGAATCCCAGGCGAATAGAGCTAGGGGGTCCGAATGGGGACTGTCAAAATTGACAGAATCGTACTGTTTTCTCTGTGAATTCATCGATCAAGTTAATACGTATTTGTCGATATCGTGTCGATCAAGGAGAAAGCCCATGACCAAAGTAGTGGCATCATTCTATGGTCATTAAAAATGGACAGGTTGCGCGCGCGCAGTCTCGTTTTCGTTACGAATTACGTAATTGGCCGGCGGAAGGACATTAACGTTCGATGCATCAGAATGAAAATTTATTCAGCAATTTATCTCCCATTTACGAGCAAGACGATAGTACGCGATAACGACCTTAACTTATGCCGCCAGGGCTCGTGCGCGTATACGTATATAGTACGCGAAGCGTGTCGAATTGCCCGTAGTACTTCACCCTCCGCGAAACAAGTGAAAGTTTGTTTTCCTCCTTTTTTTTTCTTTCTCTTCAGTTGCGCGAATTACAATTACCGCAACGAGGCAATTATCGTAATGACACGTGGTCATTAATGTGACGATACATTGTTCTCGGAGTAATTAATGAAGTCGTTTTTATCGATAATTATATCATCTTTTATCTTTACTGCCGCAATATCGGCGTCGATTACACGATTCGCTCTGTCGGTACGATATTTCGTATTTTATGTAATCGGCTCCACAAAGATTGCAGTTTAATGTCTTTGTTAAAAAGTCTAAACGTAAAGCTTCGTCTACGACTGTTTCAAGCGCATTCCAACTGCAAGTCGTTGGGTTCGCTCGAGACGAGAGTGTCTACGAGACACGACTATGAATGCGGATTTTTCTCAGCCTTTTTCAAGATTAAAGGACGTAAAATGCAATCTGGTTAAAACGCAATTAACCGGTAGAAAATTACGTATTAATTAAAAATCGTCCCGAACGAGTCCCAAGACCTTTTTTCGTCGTCGGGTGATGAGAGAGAGAGAGAGAGAGAGTGAGTGAGTGAGAGAGTACCTTAAAAAGTCTCAATTAACCGAAACGGCTTACTCGGACGTAAATCGGACGGCTTTACGAGTCTGAGCGTAGGCCCGTACATGCCGGGGCGCTCGGGTGCCTTCGGCAGTGATCGGCACGATTCGCGGGTGCCGTCGTGAATGAAACAAAGTCGCCCGCGTGTACGCCGGCGGATGCCGGTAGTATACCTGCGGCCGAACGGATATCGGGTCGTATTGATAAAAGGTGTCTGACTGTGTACGCCTGGGAATACGCTCGGGCATTATCTTCAGTTTCACGCATTACGGCTTAAACAAAGAATCGCAATCGGCTATTTAAAGACGGCGAAATGTGTTTACGACACACGTTCAATGGTCCGAAAATAGATGATTGCGAGGGAAGTGGAGGAAATGAGTACGAAAAAAAAAATAAGAAAGAACGTCTCTATACATGAATTGTGGCGCAACGTCTTAATTAATAAAGCGCCACTGATCTATCATCCCTCGTTCATTGTCGAACGTCTCTTTTCCGTTCTTCTGACAGCATAATTCTTTTGTAATAATAATAATTAGGTTAAGCGTCAAATTATAAATTCACTTAATTAGTCAGACGAAAAAAAAATTAGCTTTAATAAATTCAATACAGCTCCGATGTCGGCAGCCGTCCTCGAATTCAAACGCGAGCTTATTAGAGAGGCCTTAACGATGCATGCGTAAACGCTAAAATACAAAAAAAAAAGAGAAAGAAAGAGAGAGAGAGAGAGAACAAAGTATCTTTCCACTGACGCATGAACACGTAACTTATTCCTACAATTGTCCTTTACAGAAATGGGAGCAGCTGGTCGTCTCGAAGCTCAAGTGGGACTTATCCGCCGTAACACCTGGCGATTTCGTCCTGTACATACTCGGTCGCCTGCCCATCGATCCACGGAACTGGGACTCGATCATGATCAGGAGACACGCGAAGACGTTCATATCGCTGAGCGCCAGAGGTGAGAATCATCCGTCGATTTTCGCTTACGTTTATACGCGAAGAGTCGTTGCGCAATCGGACCAGGAATTCCCCCGATGGCGGAAGACGAAACGCGAGACGCTTAAAGAAGACGTGGCAATTTTCTTGTTTTATTTTTAGTAAGTTTGCGGATTTCATTTTTTTTTTTTTTTTTTTTTTTTTTTTTTTTTTTTTTTTTTTTTTTTTTTTTTTTTTTTTTTTTTATTTTTTTGTTATTTTAAAAGAGAAAAACGAGGAGTAGACTGTGTAATATGTACGAGGAGATGGTCTACACCATTAAATCAGTTTAAATTTGAGAAGAGTATTGGGGTATACCTCGGGAACCTTTCAAATCTTTTGTATCAGCCATCCTGTTTAGGGTTACGTACAGACGTAATACGGAGTCGAGGGAAGGACAATCACGGTTTTACCGTATCTTGAAATTTCTTCCTGGGTGGGTACACACTATAATACTAGTACACGGTCCCTTCGAGTGAAAATCGAACCGCTCTTCTCGTGGATTCCACTAGTTTGAAATGTGTCTGGCATCGAAAGCAGCAACAATTCAGCGGCTGGCTGGTGAAAAGAGTGGTTACGATTTCACTCAAGGTGATTCAGTTATACGAAGCGGTCGAGACAGGGAGGAGGAGGTGGAGGTGGGAAGGACCAAAAAGAGTCTCGTCGCTATCTCCTCGTCATCGCGCTAAGCTTCGTGCCCGCACCGCGACGATCCGTCGATATCGCATTCCACTCCTTATCTCTCGTACAAACCGAACTGCACGTTTCTAATTATTGTAAAAGAACCTGAATTTTCAAGGCTTTCTATTCGTGGAAACTTTTTGTCAAATTAGCACGGACTCTCGGTGCGCTCGCGATCTTGAAGAGCATCAAGTCGAATCTGGGGAACGTTGCCTAATGACGCATTTACTATACGTTTACACGCGCGGAATGCGTAATATTTAATATATATATATATGTAGATATTTAAGCGTGTTGTATGTACGCACGTGCGTCGCACAAAAAGCGTCATGGCGGTCTCTCATATCGCATATTTTCGCTCGCTTGGAAATCGACTGACGTGCAAATCAATTTTCTTTTTTTGTTTGCAGTATACGAGTTCTCGATGTACACGCCGAGCATGATAGCCGCCGCTAGTATCGCGGCCGCCCTTCAAGGCCTCGGCTGGACGGAAAAGAGCGGCTACGGGTTGCCGGACCTATTGAAGATGCTCACGAGCATCACGGCAATCGAGGAGGTAAAGTATACAGTTTACTATTGAGGGGTACGCACGTGACAGTGACTCTCGAGTCTCTCGTTTCCACTTTTTTATTTTCTTTCTTCCGAAATTGCGATAAGCTTTTAATTGGGTATTTGCATTCATTGTCGAATCACGGCGTGAAAAGTTTATGAAAGTCAGAAGCTCAAAATTTTCTGGAACGACGAGTATATTCGATAAAAAGAAAGGTCTAGCAAAAAAGATGCGGATTAGCAGTAGACAGCGTAGAGAAACGTGTAAGGGACCGGCCAATCGCGTCGCGAAGTCGTCCCTCGAGTGGAGGGAGATGATCGTATCAAAAAATGTACATTGCGATTGGCCGTACACCTCCGTCAGTCTCTGCGCATTGCTATTGCATCTTTCTTTGCTCGTCCACGATTCACGCCTTGTTAATAGATCCTTCGACCAGAATATTATTGATTAATTAAATCGAATATTATCGAGTAATTAAAAAACCTGTCTGAAAGATCACGCGATCATCTATCACAAAGACCGCGTGATCATTCGTATAACGTAACGTTATGTAAATTTAAAATTTGACAAACGATTAAAAAGCTCAATTCCGAGAAGTCGACAGAGTAACTGCCGAACGAAATTGATGTCTTTATGATACTTTTATTATTATTTTTTTTTTTTATCCGACAAGGTTATCGCGAGCCCGACATCGGAAGGCCATAAATATATAAAATCGGGTGTGAAATAAGATACCGGCCTTCGCGATCGGAATCTCTTGATACCTCTGGATGATGGAAAAGTTAAAAAAAAAAGTGGAAACGCGCCGCGCCGATTTATATCGAGGTCCGGGGGGATGATGGCGACGACGATATAACTGAAAAATCAATTTTTCGATTGCAGGACTACCTTCGGGGTTGCCTCGAACAAATCGAGGAGATGGTGAGCGGCGATGACCCAATGAGCGGGGCGAGCGGCAGCACCGGACACGCCGGCCAGCGGCCAATGGGGGACCAGAGCACGAGCCAGAGTAAAATTCTGGAGCACGGAAAAGCTGGAACGCCCACCGACGTCAGGGACGTGCATTTCTAACGGAAAAGGAGAAATAGGAAAAAAAATTTTGCTACAGATCGAAAGAAAAAGTCGAAACGACGACGACGGAAGAAGAAAAGAAAGTAATCGATGCTGCGGCGACAGAAGGTACCGTCCCGGCTGGACGACTCGAAGAGTTTTCAAAGTCCGACGTCGACGAGGATTCTTTTCATTGTGTTTATTTTTATATAAATATTTTTTTTTTTTTTTCTGTTTTAACGACCGTCAAAGATTTTTCAAGAAGCTTCGCAATCGCATTTTTTGACGTTGCGTTTTGAGTATTTAGTTACGACGGGCATGCACCGAGAAAAGAGAAGGAGCAAGACGGTGTTTTTTAGTACAAAGCCACAAGAGCAGCGGTTCGAACGCGACGGAATAGAGAGAGAGAGAGAGAGAGAGAGAGAGAGAGAGAGAGAGAGGGGGGGAGAGAGAGAGAGAGAGAGAGAGAGAGAGAGAGAGAGAGAGAGAGAGGGGGTGGGGGGGGGGGGG
>JAPYZR010004931.1:0-11781 GCA_030522945.1 Trichopria nigra
ATATGTGCATTTATGTGATTTTCTCAATAAATAATATTTATCTTTTTAGTGAGGTTGATGACGAAGATAATCCAATAAAGAGAGAATTAGATAGTGAAAATAATGAAAACATATCCAGAAAAAAGCAAAAAACAGAACCTATTTTAGAAGATATCAAGTATGTATAATACGTAAAAAATTGAACTTTAAATTCAAATTACTTCTATAATTAGTATTTTATATGAATTTCATTGTTTTATTTCAGTCTTGAAGGAATCAAATATCAGATAAAAACATATAAAATTGAAACTATTGAATCATGTACGCACGAAGTTGCGATACCACCCAATCAAGAATATGTTCCTTTTGAAAGAAAAACAACTAAGCCAGCAAAAGAATATAAATTTGTCTTAGATCCTTTCCAAAAAGAAGCAATTTTATGCATAGAAAATAATCAATCTGTCTTAGTTTCTGCACATACATCGGCTGGCAAAACTGTAGTAGCAGAGTAAGTTCAATATAAATTGTGAAATAATATGAAGGAAATTTAAAAAAATAAATATGTAACTAAATGTAAGAATATATCTTTCAGGTACGCTATAGCTTGTTCATTGCGCGATAAACAAAGGGTAATTTACACAACACCGATAAAAGCTTTAAGTAATCAGAAATACAGAGAATTTTATGAAGAATTTAAAGACGTCGGTTTAGTTACTGGTGATGTAACTATTAATCCAACAGCAAGTATTTTGATTATGACAACTGAAATCCTGCGAAATATGTTGTACAGAGGATCTGAAGTAATTGAACTATTTATTTACTTATTTAATTACTATGATATATTCCAACAGATATGTTATAAATGAGTAATTTATTCTTCTAGATCATGCGAGAAGTAGGCTGGGTAATTTTTGATGAAATTCATTATATGCGTGATAAAGAAAGAGGAGTCGTCTGGGAAGAGACATTAATTCTTCTACCGGACAATGTTCACTATGTGTTTCTATCTGCTACAATTCCAAATGCCCGACAGTTTGCAGAATGGGTAGCTCACCTTCATCATCAACCTTGTCATGTCGTGTACACTGAATATCGCCCAACACCATTGCAGCATTATATTTTCCCAGCAGGAGGTGATGGCATTCATTTGGTTAGTACATTTTTTAAAAATAGTACATAATAATAAAATTTTACAATCTCAAGTGTTACGATTTTTGTCATATTTAATCATTGCAGTCTTAAGTTAATATATATTGTATATATTATTTATTTATATATTGATGTATATTTGCAGGTAGTTGATGAAAATGGTCAATTCAAAGAAGATAATTTCAATAGAGCAATGGCAGGCCTTCAAGGAGAAGCTGCTAAAGGTGACGTAACGGGACGCAAAGGTGGAATGAAAAAAACCAATGCTGGTCAAACCAATATTTTTAAAATGGTAAAGATGATAATGGAAAGGAACTTTGCACCTGTTATCATTTTTAGTTTTTCAAAAAAGGACTGTGAAATTTATGCCATGCAACTGTCAAAATTGGATTTCAATACAGTAGACGAGAAAAAGCTAGTTGATGAAGTTTTTAATAATGCCATGGATGTTCTTAGTGAAGATGATCGAAAGCTACCACAGGTCGAAAATGTTTTGCCTCTGCTGAGACGAGGCATCGGCATTCATCATGGTGGATTGCTTCCTATTTTAAAGGAAACTGTCGAAATTCTTTTTGCTGAGGGTCTAATCAAAGCACTTTTTGCCACAGAGACTTTCGCAATGGGTCTAAATATGCCAGCCAGAACAGTGTTATTTACTGCACCAAGAAAATTTGATGGTAAAGACTTTCGATGGATCACATCTGGGGAGTACATTCAAGTATGTACATATAAATACATGTTATCCGAATCGAAGTTTATTTTTTCCGTAATTAAAATTTGTCAATTTATTTAGATGTCAGGTCGTGCTGGAAGAAGAGGTTTGGATGAAAAGGGAATAGTTATTTTAATGATTGATGAACAAGTCAATCCAGCAGTAGGCAAAGAAATTATTCAAGGAAAAGCTGATCCTATTAATTCTGCTTTTCATTTAACGTACAATATGGTTTTAAATCTTTTGAGAGTTGAGGAGATCAATCCTGAATATATGTTGGAAAGAAGTTTCTTCCAATTCCAAAATCAGGCCTCAATTCCTGAATTAGTTAGTAGTGAGTAAAAACTTTCAAGATCAAATTCATATTATTATAATTTAATATTATAATTTGTGCATGATTAATGAATTTTCAAAAATGTTTACAGAGGTTAAAGCATTGCAAACAGAATACGATGATAATCAACTTGAAAAATACAACCAAATTTCATCGTATCATGATATAAGGCAGCAACTAGATCGTCTTGGCATCGACTTTAGAACTTACATGACCCAACCACAATATTTACTTCCATTTCTTCAACCTGGCAGAATGGTAAAAGTAAGTAAAATATCTGCGGTTTAATTTAGTGTTATTTAAATTTCCTTAATGATAGACTGACAGTGCATGGATATTAGGTACTAATATTTGTGGCACGAGAAACATTTTAAGTGACTATCTCAAGATACGTATAGCATTATGTGCCAATTATAGAAGCATGGTAAAACCCTAATGATTCGAATAATTTACTGGTTCAAATTTATTTGGTACATGCATTAGATAAGAATCTGTCGATGTATAATAATAATAATTATTGACATTACTCCGTTATTGCAGGTTAAAAATGAAACTGATACATTTGATTGGGGAATCATAGTCAATTTCAAGAAGAAAACTCCAAAAAATCCTGAGAAGGAACAAACTACCATAATCATTGATATTTTACTTCATGTATCTAAAGACTCGACTGAATCTGCCCCTAAACCGTGTGCAGAAGGTGACGAAGGTGAAGTGGAAGTAGTGCCAGTACTACACACTCTTATATCTCAAATAAGCTCCTTAAGGTTATATTATCCTAAAGATCTAAGGCCTTCAGATAATCGAAAAAGTGTGTTAAAAACTATACATGAAGTGAAGAACAGGTTCCCGGATGGAGTTCCTCTACTAAATCCGATCACTGATATGCACATAGAAGATCCCACTTTCAAAGACATTATTAGTAGGATAGAAGTTTTAGAAGAAAGGCTATTCCATCATCCACTTCACAAGGATGAAGAGCTACCACAGATTTACGAAAATTTTATTAAAAAAGAGGATGTAGGGAAACAACTAACTGAAGCTAAGGATGAATTGAAGAAGGCAATGTCAGTTTTACAAATGGATGAATTAAAGAGCAGGAAACGAGTGTTAAGACGAATGGCATATTGTACTGCTGCAGATGTCATAGAACTTAAAGGTCGAGTAGCTTGCGAGCTTAATGGAGCTGACGAATTACTCATGACTGAGATGATGTTTAATGGATTATTTAATTCTCTGAATATTCCACAAATGACAGCATTACTGAGTTGTTTCGTTTGTGACGACAAGTCTAATGAGATGCCCAAGAGTACAGAAGAACTCAGCATTCCATTAAGACAAATGCAGGATCTAGCAAGAAGAATAGCTAAAGTTACGGCAGAGGCGAATTTAGAGATTGATGAAGAGGTATATGTTGAAAAATTCAAGCCTTTTTTGATGGACGTTGTTTATGCTTGGTGTAAGGGAGCAACATTTTTGCAAATATGCAAAATGACTGATATTTTTGAAGGTAAGTTATTGTCAATAATTTTTTATATATTAAATCCCAATTCACGCGGAGCAATTTTGTACAATGGCATTAGTGAATTGTAACTCATGCAGTACGTTATTTCCCTGTTCGAATCAAGTACAATTTAATATTAAAATTAGAGTAAGCGGGAGAAATTTAAAAAGCACAATTGATACATCACGAGTTGAAAAACATCCAAAAAAATTCTTAATTGTTTTCATATCGTAATAATAGAAAAACTTGAAAGTTTAATACTTACTTTTTATTAATATTGAACTGAAATTATTTTATTTCAATCGCTAAAACGGAAATTTATATCTTTTTTTTATCGAAATACGAAAATGCACACTTATTTTGTTATACTTTACACACCACTAAATTGGTTAATTTGGTTAATTTTCAGTTATGCTCAATTTTTACTAAACTTAATTGTTGATATTCTAACTACTAGAGAATTACATTTCCTATCGTTTAAAAAATGTAGCTTTTTATTATTATTTTTTCTTTAAAATCTATATTTTTAAAGAAAAAATAATTCTGTAGTGAAAATATTTTTTTATCGTGTTACGGGCACATCACAACCCAGTGTACGTACAAAGAATTGATAAATTGAAAATAAGAGTGTCAGAAATTATAAGGAATAGATATGCATTTATCCATAACTTTTAAATATGTTTGCACATGATCTTATTTTATAAATATACAAATTTATTTCAGGATCTATAATTCGATGCATGCGACGCTTAGAAGAAGTACTCAGGCAGTTGGTGCAAGCTGCAAAGAATATTGGCAATATGGATTTGGAAAATAAATTTAGTGAAGCAATCAAATTGTTGAAAAGGGACATAGTGTTTGCAGCATCATTATATTTGTAAGGATAAGTTGTAGATGATAAGTTGTAAAAGTTACAAATTTCTACAAAATTATATTAAAAAAGTCTACTTTTCTTCTTGTTTTTTATTTTCCATTGTTAAATCAAAAATATCTACAGATGTAAATAGTAATTAAATATAACTTTCGAATTCGAACTTATTGAAACATTGATAAGTTACGTACCATAAAAGAACATTAATTCAATTATATCATCTATTTTTAATTATAAAATTGTTAGTAATTAGAAGTACATAAAACCATTATAAGATAAATATGTATGTACATACAATTTTGAGGGCAAAGAAAGACTTGAGCCGAAATAAAGACATTTGGTGAATATACCGGTATGTTTCTAGAAGATTATCTGCTGTCAAAAGTTACTTTTACAATCTATTTATTTTTGAAAATTCAAACGTACAAAGCATCAGTACGAGAATGATATCATATATTCCATATAAAAGAAACTAATTTCACCGATATGACTATATAAAATGAAGAGTGTAATGAATAGGCAAACTGAAAGAAATTAATACCAGTAAAATAATTACACAATTATTTAGTCACAACGCTCAGTTCTGTAATGCCGAATTAAATTCAAGTGTTGTTTATCTTTCTTCCAAAATCACTGTCTCTTGTGCACAAAAATGTAGTTCATTTAAGGTAAGTTTTGCATTCAATAATGTGAGCTGAAACAAATCGTTAAAATTAATATAAATTATAAGAAAAAAAAATTAAATTATTATTTATTAACGTCTAGTTTCCTAGTTGGCTACTTACATCTTTTCTAGGCCAGCTCGATAAGATCCTGTATTCATCCATTGGATATCCTTCTACAATCAAAAAATTTAAGAGCGTTTGCAGAGGAGTATCTCCGTGAAACCTTCGTTCAAGGACTTTTCCCGCTGGCAATCGCACTCTAATTTTTAGAATTCCATCGTCAGTTATTTGTGGCTCGGGAGGTAAACTGGATTTCGCTGCTTGCCTATGTGCCTCTTTCCTTGCTTCATCCGCGAGTCTTTCTTTTTGCGCCTCTTCTTTCCGTTGTTTTTCTATTTTTTCTTGTTGAACTTTCGCTTCTTCTTTAGCTCTGCATTAAATCAGTATTTACCAGATACCAAAAGATGTAGAAACATGCCGAAATAACATCATATGTGCAGCATACGACCGTCATTTCAGTATATTTCCTGCATATTGGTCAATTTTGCTATTAGGGTTATTAAAATTTGAATTTTAAAAACAACTTTAAAATAAATAAAGATCTAAAGATGTAATAATTAAGGAAATTTAACTAACCTATCAAGTGCTAAACTTTCTTGATAGGCCTTATCTTGTTCTTCTTTTACTTTTTCTCGAGCTTGCCTCTCTTCTTCAAAACCAATATCAGTATTCCGTTGACCCTAAATAGGTCATGCAAATATATATAGTTAATATTTATTGTTAACGCTCAATTAATTAATATTATATATAACTATATTCTAAATCTAAACATGTATAGTAATTCATTTTATATGGATCAATATTGATAAATTTTTATACCTGGAAAATTTCAACAGCTTCCATCAAGTTAGTGAGTAATTCAGTAACACTGACATTGCCATAAATTATTGAATATACTTCTGTGGTGGATCGACTTCTCATGATGATCATCAAAACTGGCATTGTGTCAACATCAATACTTCTTACTGTCATCGCTGTAATTGGTCCCAGAGTTTGCTGCACTGAGTTAATGAATCTAAAAAGCATATTAAATTTTATAAACTTTCAATGAACTCTCCTTCTTAACTTAAAGTAATCTCCTTCTTAAGTTAAAAGTAATTAAAAATGTATACCTTTGTTTATTCGATTCATATGTGCAGTCCCAACCCCATATGACAAAATTTGCAGAAAGGAGTTGAAGAACGGTTTCACAACCTAGAAGTTGCGTACAAAATACATTTGAAAGAATGCTGTTTTCATGATGTAGATACACAGCTAACAATTTTCTCTGTAGTGAAACAAAATTAAAATTAAGCAAACAAGTTTTAAGAAAAAATAGATGAATAATAATGTTTTAAATATTGTAAAAATACCTCTTTTGCTGGTTTGAGACAAGATTCAGCTATCGCATCTTCCAAAGTTCCTGTGAAAAACTGTGGGCGTGCTTCCTCGTACCGTTTTTCATATTCTTGTGCAAAATGCAAAGTTCCAATAGTTTCATCTTCTACATTATCAGGCACTAAAGATTAAAGAATATATTATTATTATTATTATTATCGTGATGGAATATTAGGTTTAATCATCAAAGGGTAATTAATGATTCCAAACCTACTTAGATATAATGTTTTCGTGGGTCGAATGTTATCTGTAAAAATATCATCATCTACTTGGAAAGACCCTGGTACATCCTCAAAGTCATCCCCATCTTCCTGTTCATCCACAGAACTATCAGAATCGACTAAGTCTACAACTTCCTAAAATTTGAGAAACATTATTGACGAATAAGTTTAACTTCATTTCAAAAATACCTTTTTTTCTTTTACTGGAGTTTTATTGAGAGTGAGATTGCATTCAGGGTAATCAATCCCACTTGCAGCTAAAGTAACGTTGTCATCTGTTAAGGATGGTGGCCAGCCTTTCCATACTTGATTTCGAGCGGGAATATCCGTTAATGTGTAAACATTACATTTGACATCAACAATTGTATGTGTTCCAGGAAACTTTAGGCTGTAAGTCTTATCATTAGCTTCATCTTTTATGTTCAGCGTGTATGTTTGTGTAAGGCGATCCGAAACGGTGACTCTAAAAATATATTAAAACACTTTTTTTATGTCATTCACGAGATATAACTATTCGCAATCCATATATGAAAAATCTTTTTACTTACAAGTCTGAAACACTATCGCCTAACTGTACATTTAGTGCTGTCATATGCAGAGTATTCTCACGTGGGAGTTGTAGAGATCTTAATTGTATTGAATCGCACTGAGGTTCAGTCCTCCAACCATGCAGAATTTGTTGACAAGGAGAGAGTTTAGTTTCTTTCTGTATTGCAATTTTTAGATCACCTAAAAATTCAATTTAATTTGTACTATATATCTAACAACATTGGTTATACAATTTGAAATGTTTCCAAATTTTATTTCCAAATAAATGTTATTACTCTAAAGAAATCAATTATATCTTACAAACAGTAGCTTGATCCGGCATTTCAAGTTCAATATTTTGATTTAGATAATGTATTTGGAATTTGATCATTCTAGCACAATCTTTTGCTCTACTGGATCCAGCCAATTGTTTCAAAAAATGCATTCTTCCGTAACTACTTCCAGCTATGATTTCAGATCGTTCCGATTGTAAATCTTTTGGACCTTGTGTTAAACACGTTATTTCAGGTCCAGAAGAAGCCCTTGGAAAATGTTGAATTTCTTCAAGCATTTCGACATCACGATTCATTTCAGAAGGAAGCTGTTGTGTATTTTCTGGCATGTATTTCTTTATCGCTGCCTATAAGTATCATGCAAATATTAATATTACTGGTTTATAAAATTCAAAAATATTTGTTAATCCAATAAATGAATATTAACCAATAAATCCCAATTTGCTCCTTCTAATAATAAAATCGCCTCTCCAACATCTTCAACATCAGTGCATGCCTGAAAAACATAAATGGTATTAGAGAAATTTGGATATATTTCTCTGATGACTTTGAAATTTTTAAATAAAAATTCATATTAACAAACAAAGAACTAAAATCACCAAAAGAAAAGGACTAAATAAAAACGATGTGTATAAGACCAACATGCAGAATCAAGAATTTAAACGAAACTTTTCCATTTATTTCAACAAAACAACAATTGAAGCTACAAGTTAGTTTATTCTTGAAATTATTCTTATACTACTAAAATTCATTCGTTGGCGAGTAGCTAACATACAAAGGAAGTCTCAACTGTTATATCGTACACAAATGAAGTGACAAATAGTGTAAAATAAATATTTCGCTCCTTAGGAATATCCAGTCTACCATTATTGTCAATGTCATCATCACTGTACCTCCATAACCACGATTTTCCCTCTATATTTTAAAAATTTCAGACTTGCGATTTCGACTATCTTTACCTGAAAGTTTGCCAAAATCTCCTCGCGATTAACGTCCATTATTTCACACGTAGATTTATTTGCATAGACAAAAACGGTAAGAATTTGTATTTCTACTTGTAATATTCGGATGTTATTCTCAAATAAAACGCATAATAGCGTAAACGGCGTGAACCATTGAACGCGACAAATCACAAGTGCAAACCACAGCAACCACAGACTATTACAAGGCACAGACTTGAGTACTTGAATGAGTTGTCGAAGTTTTCGCCATCTACCGTACCAAAAGTCGCTAAAAGTTGCTAATTTATTAGTTTATTTGGTTTATTTTGTCTATTTCGTATATTTTAAAGGGGTGCAGGAAAAAATGTCCCACACTAGATAGTTGAACATCTAAACTTTTCTGTCGTCTATGACAACTTTTCTGGGATTACGCACACACAAAAAAGCACAAACGACAATAGTAGTTTTCGATACAAGTAAAATTCTACTTTTACGCACCGAGCGGCAATCCCCGCACACGAGGGTCATTCTCAGAAATATGAGACGCACACCCTGGTAAAAATCGGTGTCCGAATTCATGACTCTTATAATAAGCTGAAGTATAATGCTTTACGCTTCTCGAAGTGTAATATACATAAGCGTGAACTCGGACACCGATTTTTATCAGGGCAGCGCACCTCCAAACCTTGGGAAAAGAATTGACGAGCATCAGGTGCACCAAAGCAGGAGAGTTGCTCCTGGAAATGGGAAAGACTGGTTTCTGCACTCCAGAGCTACATATCAGAAGATATTTGATCGACCCTAAATGAGTCAGCTGACGTCAAATCCTGACGCATAAGGAAGTCCTAAAAATCATGGATATGAACGAAGCCACAACTACGGAGGAAGTGGTGCAAGCCGTCACCACGTCAGTGACCAGCCCAGGAGTGGTGACCACAGAGGACATTAAGAGCTCAGGAAGTACGGCTTCCAGGCAGCCATAGTCCGCCTGCTTCCCTCAAAAGTAGCAAAACCGTTGCTAGAAAAGGGGAAAGCTTAGGATAAAATGGGTTCGACTGCTGCGCAAGCATCCTCGCGTTCCTATCGATACCATACGAACGCGGGCATATGGCGAGGGCTTGCAAGAGCAATTCCCGGTTGATCGATATGAGGCCCCCGGTTCAGTAGGAGGCCCCCTGACCCCTGAGGGGCTAGGAAGGGTCCTACTTGATTCTCAAGAAGGGTGGGATGCGGTGTATAAGTTATAGCCACCGTCGTAGATAATAGGCTTAATGTTATCATGAGAATCGAGGAAAGACGATTAGCAACAAGATCAGCTAACCCTTAGAAGGTAGTTGAAGATATAGAATGACAACGAAGGGCCATATGAGGCTGTAGTATTTGTGACTAGCTGTATAGCGCTGACGACCGATACGACGGATCGCCAGCCGTAACAAAGGAAGCGGGAGACCGCACGAAAGCCGACGAGCGATCTCGCCAGTTCACTCTCGACCGTCGACGCGCTATTATGTATACTTTCTGTTTGTTATCAAATACATAATATAGTTTGTTATTATAGATAACAGCGTGATCATTCGATCGCCCTTTCCTATATATTAGGGTTATAAACATCACAGAGGCTAGTTCGACTCCCTTCTTCGAAGTAATGCCTTGCGGTGGTTTTAGCGAGTAAGAGCCTCGCACGCTCGTTGGTACCGACCACGAGGAATAAAGGTCCGATTTCACGGAGATGCGCGGTTACTGTTTAAAACCCTAAAGGTCTAGATATCTAGATATTAATATCTATTCGCTAAACGCCTGCCTCGTTTTCATGGAGATACAGATGTCTGGATATATACCATATGCACATATATATTACACACATTGACATTTGTAGTGTAAATAAAGATTTAAGATGATCAAGATGCGTATACATATCTAAAAGTTCGGTTAGATTGAACTATATATTTTATGTATCCTGGATACGCGGGTGTGGGAAATATCTGATATCTGTATCTCCGTGAATACGTACCTTAAGCCTATTAGAGCTTTCCCGTACAGGCCTGCTACGCCACCCTTCCTCCTCCTCCCCTTCGGAGACGCGAGAACAGTATTGCGGAATTCCCCGCAGGTTTGACTTCGCAACGTTGTAAGTCCGCAAAGTGACTATTTCGCATATATATGGAAATATATATATATTGAAAAACGAATGACGATAGTAGAACAATAGGCAAATACCGTGATTGCCGTGATTATAGTCCACTGGTAAACGGAGAACAGTTTTTATAGTCGTATTCGGTGACTTACCAATGTTCCGACGTGTTTGTAATGCCACCTTCTGTGTATCATAAGGATATTCCCATTTTTATGTTACCGGAAAACACTTTTATCCTGGGACAACATAGTAATCTATATAACTATATCTTTAGTACATTTTGGGGACTGTCCCGAAAAACGTTGCGAAGCAACGGGGAATCCCCTCTACTATATACCCCCCGAAGGAGGCGAGTGAAGGGGAAGGTGAGTGAGAAGGGTGAGTGAGTGTGGGATAAGTGATCGAGAGAGAGAGAGAGAGAGAGAGAGAGAGAGAGAAAGAAGCGAGTGTTTAGCAAGAATAAGAGAGTAATAACGAGTAATGACCAGGTCGCATCGGGGCGCCGTCACGAAAAAGAAAACGCGAGCTTCGAGGCCAGCGTGGTCTGCCGAAGCCGAAATGGAGCAATTGGTTACGGAGGTGGAGGCTCTGAAACTTAGATCCGTAAAGGAGCAATTACATGCCGAGGGGTTGAGCCGAATGGGGGATGAGCCCGTGCTCCGTAACCGACTGGCCCGATTCCGGACAAAGGAACGTTTTCCTACCAGTCCCGTCACGTGGGACCGCTCCTACCAGTCCCGTCACGTGGGACCGCGAACGCGATGAGGTCAGCGAGGGACATCGAGGGACGTGCAGAAGAGCAGGGCCGGCAAGAGGCCCCGCCGAAGAAGGCCGTCAGTACGAGCGAGGATGTACCGAACCACGGTATACCACGGGGGGGTCATGAGTTGCCCCAGGAGTCGGGGTGGAAACTGCCCCTCCCACCACCGGCGTATGAACTGCCGGTGAGGTCAACATATGACCTCTCAACCCTAACCGTAGAACGAGGGTTGGGGCTACGAATAGCGAAAGGC
>JAPYZR010004932.1:0-19044 GCA_030522945.1 Trichopria nigra
GAAAATGATGGACTGTAAACCACTCCACGATATGCTACCATTTGCTGAGCGAAACTACCACGGATTAAGAACTATATATCCTTTCTATTTACCGTTCAGCTCAAAAAATTATGTTAGAAATGCACCACTATACCGAATGTGTTCCTTAGTCAATTCACTAAATGATCACAACTCAAACATTCAATTGTTTAATAATGCCATTCCCGGAAATATTATTATAAATAGCATTAAGCGCACGTTCTATGAGTTTCATTAATATTATGAGAAACTTAATTTTATAAATTTCTTGTATAAACATAATTTTATAAGTTTGTTATAATCTACTGTTGTCTATAGTAACGTATATTTCTTGTTACAAAAAGGGTATAACCCGTTTACAAAATAAATAAATAAATAAATAATTATATTGTGTATTTTTTATAATTATTATGAGCACGTTGTCTTTAATAATAAATTCTGATGAACTTAGCAATATATCTATAAGATTTCTTAAGTTTACCCACTACGTTTATTTTGTTAAAAATCGAGGATTCTTCGACTTCTATAATTGGTCGATTTTAAAAATCGATGACTGATTGATTCAGTGTACTAAAATATCGTTAAAATATGCCTTGTGCGATATTACCCTGAAACTCGTTACTTTTAATAAAATGTCGAGTATCGTTGATAATAATAATTTATAGTAATAATAATAATATAAAATTATTTATTGAAGAGAAGGAACGAAATGCTCAATCGATAAGGTAATAATCTGTCTCGAACTAATTGCAATTTATCATAAATGTATTCAGAGTATTCTAACAAAGTATTCAAAAAGAAAAATTAATGAAAAATTCGTTGTTTTCGCACTGAGTCTTGAACTCACAGTGATAACGTTTCTTGAATTGTTGATAAATTTCTGATAATTTATCATCCTTTCATTCCAGACCTTATCATATCCGCATCACTGTCACTCTAAATATTTATATATATATATACGCAAGTCCATTGTTCTCAAAAGGCATATAAATTATGAATCCAGAAATAACTAGATATATTTGCTGAAGTTATCCGGGATATATGAGACGTCTTCGTTAAATTGACCAAGTATATATATCAAACGCAATTCAACAGTTTTGTGTGTCGTAAGCAGAAAAACTTTGAAATATCGTGACCTATATATCAATGAATGAGAAATAATGTAAGAAGAATATAGATTTGCTTTTACGTGGTAATTTATTTTGCAACGTAACAAGTGCGTACCCCATCAAAGAATTATCAAATTCTCCCAACACAAAAAATATACTCTAAAACGCCGCAATAAAAAATGTTCAATCGATGACAGAACGTTGACAAAGTAACGCGCGTGAGACAAATGCAATTTGCAAAACGTTATTACGATTGGCGTATATAAAATAGCGATTCGCATTCTTTATATAGGTATGAAAATATACAGTTATATAATGTCTACATTGATAATCTTGTATGTTACAATAAACTCATAAAATATATCGATAAAATATCATTTTTTTTTTAACATCTAAACGCTACAAACTCTCGTGCTGGCTCTATATATTTGAATCTTCTTTATTATATTTAACTTAACAAAATTTTATTGTGTAAAGTGACAGTGCGATTAAATATTCGACGCACAAACAATGCTCGCCAATGACGGTTCCTTCAGCGTGAGACCGGAAGTACCACCGAAGGGCTTTCTCCGAAAAAAATATCCAATTTACAATTCCGTAAAAGTTTTTAACACTTTCGTCAATAAATTTGTTTCATGCTGCGGCGTGACATCTTTCCGTTCGTTATGTACATCGGTGAAGCGCCATGAGCACTTCGAAGAAAATTCTAAAAGGTGAAAGGTCGTCTACAGGTTTTTTAGAGACTCCTCCAGGAATACTCCAAGAGTACTACCAGGAATACTACTAAGGATAATATATCCTAAAATATTTCTGTTCAATTTTCGCCCGCATATTCAGCGTTTTCGGGTGACCCGACTGGTTCCTGGAAGTTCCAGACGAATATGGTCTTTGAATATCACTGGACACGTCTGATTCGTTCGCCTTCATGTCCTCTAGCGAAAGTTGCCCCAGTATCCGTGGCTGTTAAGGAAGAACATGTATACATCATAATACTATACTAATATTATGACTAAACTCCTCGAGATGCCAAAGCAATTTCCATCAGAGATGTGCGAGAAACTCTCTTTGGTAAGAAAGTTTTTCCAAGCTTCCCAAGTAGAACCAACTGGCCGAGTCACGCGGGAAGGAATGATTTCAATCTCGGATCACGATCCCAGTAACAATTACTAAACAACGACATTGACACGTAATAACGACTCCGTTTATGCTGATCGATTCCTTGTCTCTTCCTTCTTGTATCACGATGCAATTGTTCAGTGCCATTGTAATGTACATTGATATATTAAACCGAAGAAACGGCCTTGCGATCAAGTGTGAATTTAGACTTTTGTAAATTTATACTCTCAAAAATATGAATTTCTACGCATTTGGCATCTGGAATCATGTGGGCCGCTTCTTCGGAATCATCGTTCAGGTCTCTTTTGTTTATTCGTTCAGTAGACAGGTGCGGACCAAGGCGTTGATAACGGAGTAAGGATCACAGTTGCTGCTGGGCCGTCTATCTTCAAGGTAACCTTTCTTTTCTTCAGCCACTCCGCGAGGAATACGGATGCTAACGTTCCTGTTGGCCACGCCGTAGCTGAAGTCATGAATGCTGCTGGTTTCGCACTTACCAGTCAGACGACGTTCGTTATCTTTGCCCTCGCGAGGGTCGTATGCCTCGATGTGCTTTCGGTGCCTCTTGCTTAATTTTTCGATAGCTTTTTCGATCTCCACGATGCCATTGGGTCCTCGCATTGCTTTTGTCGAGAAGTTCGTGTGGGCTCCAGCCCCGTTCCACGGTCCATCTACGGGTTTTGGATCCAAAGTCACTACTACGCCGTATTCTTCAGCAACGCGGTGCAGAATGAACCTCGAAATCCAGAGGTCATCTCCAGCAGAAATGCCTACGCAAGGTCCGACCTGATATTCCCACTGGGAAGGCATAACTTCGGCGTTGGTGCCGGACAGGTTGACTCCAGCATAAAGACAGGCTCGGTAATGAGCTTCGACGACCTCGCGGCCGATCACTTTATCGGCGCCGACTCCGCAGTAATAAGGTCCTTGGGCACCGGGAAAACCGTTCCTCGGCCAGCCAAGTGGCCTACCATCGAAATCGAGGAACGTGTACTCCTGCTCGATTCCGAACCAGGGTTCCTGATCCCTGATCAATTCCATCGCTTCATTGGCCTTGGCTCGCTTGTTGGACTTGGTTGGCTTCTTATCAGAGGTATAAGTATCGCAAAGGACTAGACGATTGTTACCTCGGCGGAACGGATCTCGATAGATCGCTACCGGGTATAGGAAGACGTCGCTGTTTTCACCTTCCGCTTGGTACGTGGAGCTACCGTCGTAGGTCCAAGTCGGCAATTCTGCAGAAAAAATGTACCATTATTATAGTTGCTGAATTGTTAAGCATTGCATACGTTGTTAGCCTTATTCGTTGATGATTCACAAACAATTATCTGTATCGTGTGGATTGGGTAAACGCGTGAACCTAGAAATGTTGGAAATTGTCAGATATGGCGGCGGCCCCTTTTGAAACTGTTCAGAGTTCACGGCTTCCTATTCCGACTCATCAGACTTTGCTCTGATATATACCCAATCTACATGATATAGATCAGTGACGCGAATAAGCGGAAAAACGCTTGATGAATGAATATTTATAAAAAGTTAATGTGTATTTGAAATCTAGTATCACAGTAATAGGCCCTGCCTAAATCTATAATTTCTTCTCCATTCTTCTCTCATGCTTGGCTTCACAAACCTCATGCTTGGCTTCACAAACCTCATGCTTGGCCTCAGTTGAATTGCGATTGTCATCAACTTGTCGGACAGTTTCTTTGATGAGGACAGAGAGATTTCATAGATTTGGGAAGGGAATCCTCATGTTGTAAGAACCAATAATATAGAATTAGGTAGGGCCTACTATACAATATGAAATGGAATGAAACTGGTATCTGACAGGAGACATATATATGTGTGGACCGAAGTCTACATTATATTGAAAATAATCCCCTAGGCTTGTCAATCGATAAAAAGCATCTTTTAAGCGTACCTGATGGATGTTTCGGGAGGAAATCGAGAGTTCTCGTCTTGCTCCTTAGACCTTCACCAGTTCCATCAATCCAGATGTACTTGGCTTGGATTTTGTTATCCGGTTGTGGCAAATCGAAGTACCTGGTCAACAGGGACTTGTCAAGAGCCGCGTTGGGCGAGTCTTTCAGCATTGTTCGGGACATAGTGGTGCTGGAAATAAAAGATATCACCATTATCAATTAAAAATGTTCATACATGTTCGGTATTTTCATAATTTGCAATGTTTCGTAAAATCGGAAGAAATATGAGTGAAAACTAAAGTAATGAAAGTTATTCCGTTATGACAATTAGGGAACTGATTGCAGCTATATTATTAATTTCATCGTTATTTCCATCAATTATAGTGTAACTGCTATGCTGACCTATGTAGACATTAAGAGCTCATTACACGTTCGAGATATTGTCAATAATAAACTCCTCGAAATTTGAGATGATTGTCATAATCATGACTAATGCAATAACTATGTAGTTATGGTAATTCGATATTAATCTCAATCGAGCGGAGCAGCACGCGACGTGCGAATATCACCGCATTCCACCCAGGCCACGTGCGAGTGCGTACGACGCGTTTTATGCCTTGTAAGAGTGTCGCCTTGAAAATCGAGATAACCGATAGTCAAGTACAAGGTTAAACCTCCATTGCGGACTGTTAACTTTTATGTACACCTATGCAATTAACGTACTCGCAGACTTCCGTCTACTTTTTTGTTTACCTTGTTAATCGTCGTAGATTTTTGAGTCCATTTCATCAATGAACTCTTCGTCGCTAATCATAGTTGTCAATTTTGGTGACTAAACCTTAAATTACATGTTTTGACTCTATATATGCGCATTGAACAATTGTATATAAATAAACTGTGATATTACTTTGGTTATATTAAAGGTTCAATAAAACGCCACTTTGTTCCCTAGAGTAGAAACGTTTGGATTGGAGTTGTAAAATCGATAAAAAATTGCAGACACCGAGTAGTCTCATTTATTATTTCGCCGAGTTGTTGAACGCAGTGCCGAAACTCGAAACAAGCTCGAAAATAGTTAAGCAGCTTTATTCTAGCAATTGGTATTCGAGCCGTCGTGACGAATGTGTGCCACGTGCATCACCACTGCATATTTGGCGGCACAGTTAATTGGCTGCTGCGCTAGCCAGTGAAAGACAAGAAGATATACCAAAGCATATGACGACTGCGCATGCGCCAGGACTTTTTTATCGGCCCCTAAAACTATTTCTATATACGTATGTACATAAAACATATGGTCAAACTAGACAACGCGGGATGAAAGGATATTACTTTCTGCCCTCGTACGCAAATGTACCTATTATATGCTTTTACTAAACAAATTATTTTCAAATATTCGCTTTCCCTTGTTAAATGTAATAAACATATTTTAAAATTTTATTCAAGTTTTTTTTTTTTTTTGTTCTTGTTTTACATAAATTGAAGAAAAATATTACGTTAATTTAAAATTTATATATTAAGTCCTAATTCGATGGTGATGACTTCTCAGTAGAGATTCATTTTCTCGTATCTTTTCCCGAGAGTAGGAATATGCGCGTTCGCATTGCGGTCCCTCCACCAGTGCACCACGTGCCATGCACGAGATCGATGCGTGCAGAGACCAGGGCCGTCCACGGGCTTTTCAAATGCCTGTGTCCCAAAACCCCTCTTATCTGGTCCTCCTGGCGCAATTGTCCCGAATACGCGCGAATGTAAGGATATTATCATTAAACGAATGTCGAAATCAAAATCGGACTATGGCAAATTTTTTCTTGTTGTAAATTTCTATAAAAAAAAAGACAAACTATATTATTGGTCGGTTAATAATCATAAAATTATCACGTATATTTCTTACGTGGAACATTCTGGTATAACTTACGGTAGATTACGTCTTATATATATATAAACTCGTTGGTTGCCTTGTAAAATCGAGCAGGTGTAAACAGGTTGTTTACATCGATTTGAGAGTCAGCGAGGGTTTTCGAATCGACGCATACATTTACGATAGCGATACGACTCCATGTATTATATTGCATAATAAGCTCGTAAAACCGATTTGACGGTTTACATGCCTTGAGGCAGATTTCAAAGTCAAAATCGTACAATTCGAATGTTTATACCATTACTAAGGTCAAGGAAGGCCGAATGTTTAGGCTTCCATTATATGCGGTCTTTTAAAAGGTATCAACTTTATGTGACTTAATTTCCATTGTTTGCCTACTATACTTATTTGTGGATAAATAATGCTTGCTAATGAATAAGTTTTACTGGACTTTTTACAATTACAATATATATTCTTGTATGGTTACTGAATGTGTCAGACCCAAATAGCATTCGAGAAATGCAAAATACTCATTCGCATTCCTATAATGTGGACAAATACTTTCTTATCATCAGTTAACACTACGTGCTCGCTCAACAAACTATGCCTCGTCTTATTGATGGGTGCGATTTCTGGAGCGTAACTATATATAACAGCAAAAACCTCATTCGTAAAATGTAGAACTTGCTGGAAGATCTCAATTTAACATTGGCTCTGTAGTTCTATATATTAATGTAGCGTCTATGTCCGACGGTTAAGCTTTCCTTGCCTAAAAGTCATGGTAACAATGATAGTATACATAAATAATGGAAAAACAAATATAAACTGTAAATGCCAACAGTATTAAAGGTGAGTTTTCATGCATGCGATTTTTAATGATAAACAAGGACAATTTATATTTAAGGACGTTATATGCTACTTTTTACCTCTGTTTTTGTTCGACATAGATACCAGTAACTCTTTTTAACTAAGGAACTGTCGGCAAGTCAGAATATCGACAGGACTATAATCTGTATTCGATTTACTCCATTAATTCTTTCTTTTTCTTGAAGAACAAAGAAGAAACTATTCTTCAACGAAAAGTGCTCTTGTTGGTCGTAAAATGCCATCATGGTAAAAAACAAACAAACAAAAAAAAAATGATACGATTTTGATGTTTTAGCGAGAACTCTCAATATTTATGAATTTCCGGCTTTTATTCCACTCTGTCAAGTTTGATTTCGTTTCATTGTCAAGTTACACTTCAACTCGTGCTGCGTTAAACGCGCGGATAATGCCCGTCGATAACGACCGAGAGATATTAAAAGAAACAAGAGTATATAGCAATAAAAGAATTGGACGTTTTTTGCAGGCGCTGTTAACTTGGTCGACTGCTATGATAAATTAAGAGGAAATGTATAGATGACCCAGATTTATTCCGGCCGTATGCTTAAAATCGGGTGAAGGAGCACATCGTTAAAAGTAGGCCGCAGTCATCCCGAAAGAAAAACATACAACGACGCGAGGTGGTTTGGGGATCACTCATCAATGACGCGTCTTGAACGACTTGCAATTGTGCGGGCTAAGATGACTTAATTTATTATTAATATTTTAATTATTATTAATAAAAAAGATGCAGTAGGTTAATACGTTTGCCATCTTCGATATTTCAGCAGTTTACTATCGTCCCTCGAACTTGATCAGTCGTCGAAAGTCAGTGCCACTGGACAGATATAGTCGAAAATTGCGTAAAAATACCGGTTAAGAAATTTTGAACAGCAGTAACATCGATGTAAAGTTGTGTTGATTTTTATTGTAGGCTCATCTTCATGAGCAATTCCGATTCTGTTCAATGCTAGTGACTTTCTGACCAACAGAGAAGGCCAAGAAATTTTCTGTGAAGATATTAAAGACTGTCAGAATCAACGTAATGTATAAATCGTTGGCAATGTTGCAAAATTTCCTTATGTACTTATTTTAATCCATATAACATAAAAATAGGAAATCAATGTCCGTCCGTTGCTAATCTACTGTCGCACTTTTCTTGCCATTGGCATCAATTTGCGCTTTATAGGTTAGCTTGAAGATCATTTAATATTTTCAATACGTAAATATTCTTGTAAGTTCATCAGTTCATGATATATATATATATATATAAGTCGATGTTGCCTGATATCGGTCATCGATTAATTTCGAAAATAAATGGCCCGGTTCCGACTTTGAGCGGGTACTCTGCTAATACGCATCAACGGACTCTAATTTACCAGTAAACGAAAGTGCATTAACATTAAAAAAAAGAAATTACAATGGATTCATATGGATTCAAGTGGATTAAAAATGAATCTACTTAAATACACTTATAGTCATTTTAATTCGTTTTTTGTCCTCTTAATGCACTTTCTTTTCATCGACATCAATGAATCACGTGTTCTCGACGGTATTATCTCTTCCGAGATGATAAGTTGCCAAATAAGCACGACTATAGAGTATCATAATGGTTCTATGGAACAATTTATATAATGCACGTGTTGTTTTTTTTTAATCGAATGAAAAAAAAGCTATTGCGAAAATGCGATTCTCCGACATCGAACGATAAAACTACGATAAGGTGAGATTTCCAGCCACCGCAATTGTTTATCAAGCACGCTTCTGAATAAATACGTCTTATATAATTAAACAATTATATATATACATATATATATATAAGACAATATAGCTATTGGATCCCGACATTTCCGAGGTTCTTTCCACGGAATCTTTTTACCTACAGTAATCCAGAAAAATATTTTGAAAAAACAGTTCCTTATATGTCAGTTTACGTATAGATCTTAGAACAAAGACGATAAGCTGAGCGAAAATCTTTGGAAATGTAATGTGATAAATTTCGCATATATATATATCTGCAAACATTTTTATTATTCCTCGATTCTTTCTCTGATATATTATAAAATAGAGATAAAAGTTTCACGACCTTCTCCGCATCACGATCATACATGGTGTTGCAATCGAAAAACCGAGGCTATGTCGAACCCCTCCCCCCTTAAATTTGTTGGATTTCGTCATCATTCCTGACTAACGAAGCCGTGTGTTTAGTGTTTTTGAAATTCTGACGCAATTGCGTATTTATTACAAAACAATCAGCCTAATCTTTAAATACGCCCCTGATGCTAACGTTATTTATCAATAGACATCCATCATTTGCATCTTCGTCAATTTCGAACTAATATGCTTCATTTTCATACCTATATGTATATATACGGTTGTTCACGATGAGTTTTTCTTAAGGCTGGTATAGGGTTCGATCATTAACATTTTTACGTTTTTGTACCTTATTTATTATAGTGTCTTCGAAGTGACTTGCTGATGAATAAATTTAAGCGTTTGCTCACATAGCTTATAAATTACTTGTTTACATTGTCACTTTAATCGTGATGTAGGTCGGATTGATCGATGTCGCTGGATCAATCACTGCTTGCGTGGAAGAGAATAACATGGCTGAACGGCAAATTACACGTTGAAAGTGGAAAAAACTGCTTTTCGAGTTCACCAGTGAGTAACTGTATGTAATCGATGAATGATTTATCATCAACATCAAATCGTGATGTTTGTGGTTTTATTATCGTTAATATGTGTACATGGGCTTACTTCGCCATTGCGCATCCTTATTCGGTCTTATTTCCGGCTCGGAATGAAAAATGATCTAATAATGAATGTCAAGTCCATTTATTCAGCTGTTTTGTGTCCAGAACGTGAAACACCTATTATTTATAGTATCCTTGAAACATAAACAAAATGTACGGATTTTGATTTATATTTTACATTGAACTGCGTTTGTTTATCACCGAGTGAAGCA
This sequence comes from Trichopria nigra, assembly GCA_030522945.1. Classification (NCBI taxonomy): domain Eukaryota; kingdom Metazoa; phylum Arthropoda; class Insecta; order Hymenoptera; family Diapriidae; genus Trichopria; species Trichopria nigra. The sequence goes on from JAPYZR010004932.1 coordinate 9,856, forward strand.
CGTTATTACATCACCTAACAAGAATTTCGTACTTCTGATGAGAATGCAATCGCAGGTGTGCGTGTATAATAAGGTGTTTTCGAAATTCAAGCAAACGCTGTAATTTCTAGGAACAAAAAGGTAGACGCAGTGAAAACTCGTTCGAGAACGGCTTTCACTCGTAATTTTTCTTCATCATCACTCTATATATACATATATATATATGGAGACACACGCTGGCACGTGGTACATCCGAGGGGAAATAAACGGCCACTAATTGAACCCAATCAAATTCGAGTTTCTCCCTCGACATTGGCGCCAAACTTTCTCACTTTGTTTTTATTTTTCATATCACCAATTTACCATTGAAACCCGTGCCAGAATCGAAGAGTATATATATTCTCGACGAATGTTCGATGCGCTTACATCATGCATCTAACTTTGAAGTGTACATCATACATGATGATGAATAAGTCATCTTTATTGCGCTCTTCTCTCGAGTGGGTTTAGATGATATAAGCTCTATTGTCTTTTAGAATATGGTTGATTTTCTACGAATGACAAAATGGTTGTTTATGATTTTTTTGGTATATTTCGAATTTAATTAAAGAATGTATAATAATGATTAATATTAGGTTAGAAATATTTGAGATTTAAAACGGTATAAAAATGTAAACAATGAAAATAATTCGATATTTTGATTCGATATTCGATATACAATATCTGCACAGATCAGGAACAGATGAGGGACATCAACAATGATTGTAAACCATCGGAATGATTTTTTCGCGTCATATAGGAAGGCGAAATGCTCACACATTACAAAAATTTTGCTCGATAACAAAAATGTTTCATTATATATATGTGAATGAAAGTATTAATATTGGAGTGACGTGTACAGCTGGGTTTTAATAAAAGTCACTATAATTTCTAATTGTGCCTTCATATAAATTTAAATAACAATAATAATCGAAATATCAACAAATGGCAATGTTTACGAACACGACAAAGAATATAATAAATATTTCGCGACCTGTCAAATATCGTCCAATTTCTGTGTGCGAAATATATGCAACGATTCAATGATTTCAAAACACTGTGAATTGCTTACATTTTATAATGATAACATCCCACATAGAAATGAAGTCTCGAGAATGTCCCTAGAATATCACAAACGTCACATTTGAGATATTGTAATTGAAATATTTCAAGAATATTCTGGAAATGTCACAAACGAAATGTCCCAAATGTAACATTCTCGAAACATGTAATTTGCAGCATTCTGTACGCATTCTCAAAATATTCTGGGGATTTCGCATTAGAAATGTCTCAAAACATTTCAAATGTGACATTGTCAGAATGTTTCGTAGGAAATGTTTCGGAATATTTTGAATACCTGAGTACCGCATGAGAACCTGCGGAACAATGTTCCGGAACGAGAACGAATGGCTCAAGAATATCTGCAGAACATCGAAAATGTAAAACAGCATGCGTCCGTAAATTTCTAGATGTCTCCGAACATCTCTAGAATGTCTCAGCAATATTCTGAAATATACCTACAATGTCTGCAGAATGCCAGTATAATGCTTCTAGAATATTATGGAAATGTCTTCAAAATGTCCCAAGAATATTTGCAGAACATTGGCAATGTCTCGGTTAGCAAGAATATCAAAAATGAAATGTTCCGGAGACGTCATCGTGATATTACATTTCTATGTGGGATATGACCATCAAATTGTTTGTAGATAACAATAAACGTGAAATTTTATAAATCCTACGTCATGTGCATTGGTGACAGTGTGATTATATACATCATATAGATAAATAAAACGGAAAAGAAAACTGAAAAAATATATTGAAATCGAATAAAAAGACACTAAAAAAAAATATTTCGATAAAAAAAATAAACAAACGTGTTTGGTCCCTCGAATCCACGTGTCGAGTATCTAGACGACAGCAGATTGTTACGTCATAATTATACCAAGCGCGTGAAAACTTTCCGTTGTATAATCGCGGTAATGACATTCTCCCAGACTTGGATTCGTCTCCATAAAAATCGAGGTCCGTAACCAAGGATGATTAATGACCACCATTGTACATCTCCTATACCGTTATGTCAATTATTATATACGCGAAGGAACGTTATAATTACAATAATAGCGTAAGAATACTTTGATAGGAATCGTAACGACATTCAATTGTGACCTTAATGAAATTATATTAACATTCTCATGCTCGCGCTTGATTACCGTATTTAAAAAATTGTTAAGTGCTTAAAAAAATTAATTGAAATGTCGACCTTAAAAAATCAATTAACGACGAAGCGCATTTAGATTGATCATCATTATGGTGAGGTGTGGAAACGATGTTACTTTCTCTTTCGTGTCATTTTGACGTAATAATGTGGCTTTAGGATGACCAAACTCCAACTTTAACAAGGATCCTCTTTTATGTCATATCAAAACTTGGATGATTTATTTGCGTTTTGCGCATCGGTCATTTTGGATTCGATTCATCGTCTACGTTTGGTACATAAATACATAAAAAATACGATTCAGTTTAAAAAGTACACGAGTGACATGTCAAAAGTAAAACTACTTAAGTAACTGGAGTGCATCCATACTTTATCGACATGAAAAAATCTTAAAAAAGCACAGTGCACGTAAATAAGGAATGGCATATGAAAGGCATGAAAGTTGACTGTTTGATCCTTATTGGTCGACGGACATTATTATTATTATTATTATTATTATGGCTGTGCTAACAGAATCAAGAGAAACACTACAGAATGAAAAGTGGAAGAACGCGCATATTATAAATGTCTCATTCCCTTCAAAATACTTGTATTTTAAAGCGAGTCCCTTGTAGGGTTCACGAAAGCCGTCACTAAATGAAACAAACAAACAAAAATATTACATTAAATTATGTATTATAATTACCTATACATTTTTATCGCTAAACAAAATAAGATGCTTTAGCGAAAGGTCAGATCGATGTGCATTTTTCATTCATTACTCGTCGTCATATACGAATATATGCAGTTGCGTATTTTTTCCTCATTGTCGGATGGACATTCATTGTTTGTCTCGGGCGTGTTATCATTAATTAAACATTTTTCTTGCGTTTAACACAACAAAACTTTGTCGACTCGAAGCGTACACGCATTTGTAAAACTTGAATCACGATTTACTTTTAGCGGACAAAAGTCCTTTGTGAAGTAAATCGCGCGGAAAGTGCGTTTACCGAAGCTGACCTTTTATTTCAATTAAAACTGAAATTATACTAAAATTAATTTCAATTCTAACTCTTTATTTAAAGAAAATTCAGGTCGTAATTGAGTCGTCTCGCTATCACGTAATCGAAAGCTTGGAATATAATTGACCCTACGAATGCTGCACACCAAATTGAGTTCAACCCATTGTGGTGGCATAACAAACGCACGCAGACAATGACAACCTGAATTCGATGTCGATGAACTGCCGATCAAAGTCTACATTTAACACACACGACGCATGTTTAAAAGTCTTCCTTCAATAAGATCCACGTATAATATGCGACGACCTGCACGTATGCAGCGATCTGCACGTTTTACCCTTTGCCATATATATTGCGTATGTTTACTATTGTTTATCGCCTTGTATCCCCTCCCGTTCAACTTTAAATCACTTATCTTGACGATATTTTAATGCGATTTTGAAAGTTATTTTTAATATAGATCGAAAAATAATTGAATAAATGTCACTTGTTGTTCTTTGTTTTTGCATACCGTTTCACTTGTAAATATTGGATAAACAGGATGTTCCTGCGAAGGTCGTGTGTCATTTATCAATATCAAATAAGAATAGTTTATAGTATTTTGGAGTTTATCAAGGTTGTTTTCGGATCACTCGGTGGAATTCAAGAGGTAAACAAGTCTCGTCAAGACACAAAAACCTCTCGTATTCCATGTCGTCCTTCACTCAAAAACTGAATGAACAATAGGAATCACCAACTTGATTGGTCTTGACTTGAACTTTGACCAATATTAGTGTTTTTTATTAGAAATTTATGGGTTGGAGTATTTTTGTATACAGAAAATTTACTAAGTACCCCAAAACATGAACTAATCGATGTTTCAATTGATATTTTACTAATCTACTGTATACAGTCCCGTCAGTTTCTATGTAACTCCCTATATCCATATAATTGACTGGAAAGTGTAAATAAATTTGTTAAACGTGAAAGAGAATTAGTTGCGAAAAGGATATAACTTATATAGTGTATCGATAACCTGATGATGATATCAACCTGTTAACGATTCGAATTCTTGTCCGTCGCAAGGTCAAAAGTATAATTGAAAGTTAATATATTATTTAATGAATATATCCAGCATATACCAAATTTGGCAGACCGGTTGGACCCGAACAAATGTTTTGTTTTTTTTTGCTCTCTCGAAATCTGATTAATAAACAGAGAGAACTACTCGTTCGGATCGTCCTGAGCTGCTGCATCGTTTATCCTTATAGGGAATAACAAATCCTTGTGTATTTTCGAATACAACTAAATGTTCGTCCAGCCCCGACTTAAAATTCATTTTCAAGACAATCGGCAGATTTTCTCGTTGGGAAAAGAGGGCAAGGATACCCTAGCCTCAATTGACACTAAATAGTGTCAATTAGTCATGATACTATTTAATAATGACATGACTCACCCTAAAGAAAGAACCACAAATAACAGCGAATTATCTCTATAAATGTTTCTGAAAGCATCTACTTTAGACGAAGCAAATAATTATTTATCGGTCGAATACGAATAGGATCCAAGAATTGTTTTCCTCGTGTGACGAACTGGTTGGCGCCGCATCATTAGTACTGAAATATCTTGAGTGTGCTTCAACCGACCAACGGAGTATTCGCATGATTCAGATCCAAGGAAATTTCGTAAAGATGTTTGTGATTTGCATCCTGTCAAACTAATCGAGTATTATATTTGGTGACGAACGTCATATTTTACATGAATGGGAGAAGCTCCATGTGAATCAAACATGTATACAATGGTGTTCAAATTCTTTGGCAGTGGATGACACAGCCAACCCTCGAGTAGTCCAATCATATAAAGTAGGCTTTTTTTTCGATTTGATACTCGATCCCAGGGAAATAATTCCATCCGCAACCTTGGTCCCGATGCTTCCAGTCCTGAATAACTATATAGAGACCTATTTAAGAGTCACCGAGAAGGCGCCACAATGATAAAAACCATCACGGTAAATAAGAGGTAGAAGAGCAAATGTTGTTTTAGAAAGCTATATTTCACGATCGTTTCATTCTTTATCGAACACACAGAAAACGGGGAAAAATATCATCAGAAGTATAGACAAAGAAACCGAGGAAAAGTAGCGTAGAGGCAATTCAGCTGATGGTGATAAACGTTCAGAAGAGAACAGTGTTGTACGTCGTCAGTTTGGTCGATTGTTGGATTTCTATAATGCGACAAAGTGAAATAGAAACATCATCAACTCAAATTTGGAAAAAGAGAATTGATGTTGGACATTTTCCAAAACAAAAAAAAAAATAAAAACCGATGAGTCTGCATGTGGGTGCATGACACACCGACCATATTCCACATGCATCGAGAAACAAAACCAGAGAAGATTATATACACACACACACACATGTACGACCTGACTATAAATAGCGAAACACGCGTTCGCGTGTTCAACCAAGTTTATTGCCCCTATGGACGACGTCGCGAGGCGCTCTATTCATCTAGATTTTATCGTCAGCACTTTGTCGTTAAATCTTTCGATTGTCAAGGTCACGTTGCATGCTCAAAAGTTCCGTGATTTTTCGACGGTTTGTTATATTGGTTGGAAAAATTCGATTTTTATATGCATTTTTTTCTCGGTGCGGGTCGGAAATTTTTTATTTTTTAAGCGACCCTCCTCAATACTTTCCAAATTTTTGTGCCATTTAAGACTCGACGGAAGGTTCATACATAACTTTTTTGATATTGTTTTTTTTTTCAAAAAAACTTTTTTTCGACGTTTTTACAGAATGAACAATAAATCAACGACTTTATTTTTAATCAACGATGAATTGACGATCTGATCATTTTGATCGACCGTATTGGCGCGAGATATTTCGTAAGATTCGATTTATCCGTTATCGTCATATATATCACTCGGATCGCAATTACGTAATGGCGAAATTAAAAGTGCGGGCGTTTCACGCGTCACTATATAAGATTTAGATCAGCGATCGATAACGCGCGTTTTGCACGCATTGATCAAATCGAGGATCGATAAAAAGTGGATGTGTGTACGGGACGATGAAGAGAGTGACGCAACAAAAGTGGCTTATTGATGCCGGCTCCGGAATGTCGATTCGAATGCGACCGATAAAAATAAAATGCGCGTGCTTAAGCTACGGAAAATTTTTGGTCCGGATGTTTTTTCTTTTTTTTTTTTTCTTTTTTTTTTCTTTTATGCGATCAACTGTCAATCGAAGGGGGAAAAACAGGACGAAAAAAGTTTGTCTAAAATATTAATATATATAAATATGTCTGTTTATTTGATTTTTTTTTTTAAATAAATAAAATGTTTTGAAAATGTTTTAAATATTTTTAGATTTTTGAAGATATATTGCATGTATAATACAAAAATGTATTTTTGTTCATTTTTTATTTTATTTATTTAAATCTTTAATTATTTATTTAAAATGATTAAATATTACAATATTAATTTATTTTTTCTTTTAATCAATAGATATATATAATAATAAAATTTGTATAAATTATATTAAAATAAGAAAAATGTGAAGTAATTGAAAGTTTTTTTAATAGAAAATACTATTCAAATTTTTCTGTATATAGTATATTTATATTATTTTTCTACTTGAAATCTTATCAGTACTTTCGAAATACGATTGTTAAGAGAAGTACATATGGATTTCTTTTTTTTTTTTTTTTTTATAATTTTAAGAATTGCAGAAGTTATAAATAAATTACCGTTGATTTTTTTACAAAAATCAGTCATTTTTTAAAAAGCTTGTCATTTCATCAAATTTTAACATTTTTATAAATCACACTTCTATATATTCGGTTTATAGATAAAGAATCAAATTTGGATGCTGCACTATACCGCTATATTTTGTAATCAATTAAAAAATTTCTTTTTTTTAATACCTTATACGTTAGAAGTGTATCACTGTTAAAAATGTTTGTTGTAATTTTTCAAAAAATGGTAATGTAATGTTTTTTTTACAAAAACGTATATCGTAATTTCGCAAAGCGTCAAAGTTGTAACTTTAAAATACAGTATTTTGTGAAGTTACAATACACACGTTTTGAAAGTAGGAATTGTAATGTCACCATATTTGTATTGTAATGTTACAATGCCTACATTGAAACATTATAATAACTATACTTTGTAATATTACAATACGTATATATACTTTGTTACATTACACATTTTGAATTAATGAATTATGAACAGTATGGTATCCCATTGATTATAATCAGTCTAGAATATATATTATACGTAACCAATAATGAAATGTACTTTAATTATCGTAATATCATCCGCTACCCCCCCCCCCCTCTCGTTTCTTATCTCTTACTTCTAGATTATACCAAAAAACTCCGGTTCTATTCATAATGTTTACAAAAAACAAACTTAATATAATGACCGACGCGAGTATATATAGCAAATATTTTTCCTTTAAGAGGTGATTGAACGATTTACAAATTACACGTCCATTTATCGGGGATTTTTTCTTTTAAAGTTCGGCTTCAGATTTCAATCAATTCAACCGCGAACGAACGTGATAAATATCGTGATGATAAAAACAAGTCTATTTGCGCGCTTCATCGTATTTATAGTATAGTATGTAGTCACTCTGCTCATATTTTAACGAATCTGTACAAAATGTCAATTTAACAAAATACGATAAAAATACGGGGGCATCTTAGATAAGATTTTGCGCGCTTTATTCCGTCTATATCGCGTATACTCTAATCGCGACTTGTGCAAATAAAGCGTCAATTTTCGATAATGAGAGTACTTTAGTATAGATGCACAACTACGATTGCAATATATATCGTTCATTTTTGATGATAACAATTATCATTTCTCAGCGCACTTGAATGCAATTATAGGTCGACATATATAAAATCCAATTTTTCTGAATAATTTATTAATAAATAATTTTGTTGTGTATATTAATGTTTTATATATAATAAATAACATTTATATTCAATTTATATCAAATATAAATGTTTGATATACATATATTATATATTATAATAATCAAATGAATTATTATTTTTAAATTTTATGATTTATTAATGTATTAAAATTTTGATAATATACATCTATTAAAATATAATAATTTATATATTTATATATGAACACATTTAAAAAAAAATGTAAGAAAAGGGTAATATAACAAAAGAATATATCCATTATAGTCATCAAATGAATAAATTTCAATTTTTTCTACACCATTTTTTATAGTTTTCGAACGATTTAGTATTATATGAATCATATTTGATATAATTACAATAAATAAATTATTACAAATTAATAGATGTATCATCAAATTTTTAATACATTAATAAATAAAAATAAATAATAAAATAATAAATAATAATACATTATTATTAATAAATCATAAAATTTAAAAATAATTCATTTGATTATAATATATATTGTAATAATAGTATATAATATATTGAATATAAATGTTATTTATTATATATAAAACATTAATATACACAAAAAAATAAATATATGAATATGATATTTTTACATATTATTTATTAATAAATTATTCAGAAAAATTGATATATATATATATATATAGTAAAAAATATATAAAAATAATATAAACTTATTGGATTAACAACTATATTGGAAAACGTTCGTTATCATAAGAAAATGTATTTTTACTGGGTTATATATACAGGGTGTCCCAGAACTGGAGAATATATAATTTCAGGAGACGATTCTTCGTGAAATTTGAAATCAAAATTTCCTGTACCAAAATTCGATCCGACGCATAGAATTTGAATGGCGAGCAATTGAAGTTTAGAAAAAAAATTACTGTTTTTGCAATAACTCGTCTCATTTTCAAGCTATATTAACGAGTGAGGGCGCATTTTAAAGATTTTTTCAAGCTCAACAATTCCCCTTTAAGAGCATATTATCTTAGATGAATATTTCGCTAGTTATGG
>JAPYZR010004933.1:0-17168 GCA_030522945.1 Trichopria nigra
GTTTCACATATATGAGAGGATGCATGCATGTGTGCACACGGATGCGGGGATCACACACACAACTAGAGGATACATTCGTGTCCTGTCAAACCGAAATTTTTCCACACGTATTCGTCGCGGATGCGGCATCTTTTTAATTTTGGCAAGTTGCATGGTGTTCCTTGGCATCGTAAAAGCGCTCTAAAATAGAATTGGTAAGCGATAAATGCCGGAAACTCTGTATTTTTGTCATAATATCAGGTCCGTCCGTCTGACCGCCGCGCCAATTTGACGTAGCGGAAAATCGCGGAACTGTAATTTTGCTATATTAGATTTATAAAAAAATGTTTTATCGAATTTCACGACCAAAACTATTTTAGGGCGCTTTTAGGCATTTTTTATGCACGTACGCAAAATTTCAGCGAAGTCGATACTAAAATGACCGAGAATCCGCGAGGACAAATTTCGTTCTGTAATGTCGGTATTTAGCAGCCCCTTAAGCTCGTGTTATGCTCTGCTTCAAAAGTAATCCTATGCTAATGTTCGCTTTTTGTTTTTTTTTGGGGTGAAAACTATACCCTTATTTATAAAAAATGAAAAAATTTACATAGGATCAAAGCATTTAATAGTTTGAAACCCCATTGAAGTATGTCAAGTAAAGTCTACTTTATGTTTAGGTATGATTTGTGATGTATTATAAAATTTCAACCCTTAAAAATCAACCTCTGAAGTGAGAAATTTGAAGAAAAATAGCTCGAAAAGTTTTAAAAGGGCTTTTATTAATTATTGCGCGGTTCAAAAACAATTTTGTGTTAATTTTGAACGTTGCTACCCTAATTTCACAAATATCTCTTATGAAAACAACCCCTTGTTAGCAACTCTTACAACAAAATTAGATAAATTATAGATATCTTGAGTATTTTGAATAAACGTTTCCTGATGAATCATAAATCACAACGTATTAAACATTGCAATACCAAAAAACTACCCTTTATAATATCATGAAGAAATATATTATAATTCGAAAGAGGTTAGAAATTATATTGTGTGCTTTTGTATTACATTAAAGTCTCTTAACCCCATAATAAAAATTAAAACATAGTAAATTATCAACCCTTTTAAACCGATTATTATTAAAATTACCTATACCAATTTTTTATTAGAATTTGATATCGAATGAAAATAAACCCTCACAGAAAAAATACCCAATTGGGTGTATATCCGAGTTTTTTTTAGTGTTTACACCTACTTAGGTGTCATTTCGGACCACGAACAATATTTGTTCGTGTACTTTTCCATAAGTGAAGGTCCAAAGAAATTTAGCAACAAATTTTATGTGTATAACAATGTTTATTATAATTTCAATATAATTGCATAAAAAATATAAATTAAATTTCGTCCGCGTCACTATCAATCTTTTCTTCTTCTTCTTGATCTGTAATTGGAGAAATACTTAGACAATTGTCAGTAGCAGACATTATTGAATGAGCAATTGTTGAAATTTTTCTTGAATAAGATTTTACATTGTTTATGGTTTGCTCTTTACCCTTGTAAATAACGTTGTTCAAAAATCGTAGCAAATGGGGTGGTATATTTTTATCAGCATCAACAAATACCTTATTACTCGCAGGATATTCGTTCACATCACAAATTGTGCTTCCAATTTTTCTGCATATTAATTTCGAAGCAGAATCAATAAGTCGATTTTCTTCTTCTTCCGTGGATCTTGATCAAGAAGCGTACCATACATCTCTGAGTATGTCATATATATTATTTGAAAAACATATGTAAGTTGTACCACCCATTCTAGTAGACATAATAATTTCATCAGGAAATCTACTTAGTAAGCGACTCTTGTTAGTGTCTTCGTGAGGAATTATATTAGCTGTTCTTATAGCTTGTATAAGTTCCGTAATCGTGAATTGGCAATTATCACTCGGTAACATAAGGTTGTAAATTTCTTCCATTGCTTCAACAATTTTATTTGAATACTTGATTTTTGGAGTATTTACTGCTTCTCTATAGTCATTACTTAATTTTGTAAAGCACTCGTTATGATGTTTCGCTCCCAAAGCTATAATACCTTCAGCACCACTAATACTTTTGTATCTTTCTCGATAATAGCTGTCAGTCAACGGATGCAGCATTTTCAATATCGTTGAAATTGTATCAGATGATTCAACGTTATAAATTTTTTTCCATGTTGCAGTGCGATTTTTTTTTCCTTTTCTATAGAAGCTTCGTTTCCACATATAAAACAATTTTTTGCGAATTGAAAGTATTACTGGAGTTCAATGATTCATTGCAAGATGTTTTTGTGAAGTTAAAAAAAATCTCTCTTTGTTTCAACAAACTTTTTTTCAAAAGCACGCATTTAAGCATTCAAAACTGCTGGATCACAATAATAGTAGTACACAAGTGATATAACACACTAGGATAACGGTCTATATTCATACCTCTAAAAAGGGATAGAAGTTTCTTTCTACTCCCCGCAGGGAAAATAATAAGTGACGTCAGCGGGAAATAATATGTTTAATCACCTGTATGTATTATTATTAGTATCATATTATATATTAGATGTATGCACATTTATATCGATAATATAGCGCTACCCTTAAACAGATGCATATGTATGCATGCATGCATACATGTCATAAGCTTATTTTCGATGCTCTCCTCTCCACAATTCGTACAGTACACGAGGATAAGGGAATGAACAATTACCATTATTATCGTACACGCGTGTTATATAAAATATCGTATATGCCACGGGGTAGAGGAACATTTCGCAACTTTTGTGATATTGAGACACTCGTCATTGTATCGCATATGCGGTATATCCGTTGGTTTCAAGGTCTTCAAAATCAGTTCTTCATATACTATACGTGCTTGAAATGTGATTTTAAGATATTTATTATGCAAAATGGTCATCTTGAATTAGAATTTAGAACAACTATTTATGAACAATAGTATATTGAAATATTCTTACGATAGAATCGTTTATAAAAATTTGTAATCTACATTATGTTTTTAATTAGATATTAACAAATCTGAACGGAGTTTCCGTCGAGTGTTTAGACCCTTTTCAAATTTTGAAATTCTATACGTTCAACTTCAAAATTAACATCATAAGTTGCAAATACATAGTTTTTACCAGTTTCAGTAATATCGTTAATTTTGATATGTCATGTTTTATTGTAATGTCCGTTTTGAACATCGAAGTTTTGAGATGAAATTGGTAATGATTGGCCCCTTCAAAATTAGTCTTGGGATTCACATTCCACTTGCTGCAAATGATCACATGTCATTGTAAGCCTAGATCACATGTAAGCCTAGATCTTGTATACATGGCCTCTAAGTACAAAAAGTTTTCGAATCGTGAAATAATTGACGCAATATGCAATGTTAATGAATTATTTTTACCTGACAACCCCAAGACAAATACAGTTGGTATTTAGAAACCTAAATAAATTAGTCACGTTACAAAGGTAGCTGTACAAATAGAGATAACAGAAGCTTTTGATCCGAAAAGCAAATTGAATAATAGCAAATAAACGAACGTAATTCCAAAGAGCTTTAAGTCTACAATGTAATCTCAAATGACGTCGCTCGCGGAATATAGCCGGTAAAATGCATTAGCTTAAGTGATGTTTGATCGAAATAATATCAATCCTTTACCGGGAAGTGGATTAATGATGGGTTTAATATAAATACTATTTCTTTCGTACTTAATTTGATCTGACCTAGAAAAGTGTGGCGTTTAACAAGGAAAATATAGGGAAAGGTGTAGTATTAAATATGTCCCAACCTATTTCACGAAATATATTATACTTAAAAGACACCTATCGATTTTTTTCCCTTCAAATAAATGCTGGCAGTAATTATAACCAGATTATTAAAACGTTGAAATTGTCAGTACATATTAATTCTACCTAGGGGATGTAAAATCATTATAATAGGACGTGCTGCGTATTCAGTTACGCCACATTTCGTTTATCATTATCGCAATTTCATTGATTACGTCAATAATGTTTGACGCTAAAACGGCAGTAATAGACAGATCGTTTATATTGATTACTGAAATGTCAAGAGCAATTAGTTTGTTATATATTAGTTTTAAATAATGCGCCTATAAACAGCTCGCAGTCATTTTCTCAATTTCGGTTTCCCTTAAACGTATTAAAATCATACTCTAATTACGAAGGAGTAGACGGGTGAAGTTCGTTAAAATTATTTAACGCCAAACTCAAGTCAACTTTTCATTTAATATTCGGCACCTGATTATAGCTACTTCAAAGACATATGTGCACATTTTCAGAGATGCAAAGTTTCGACTAGTGATTCAATTGCTGACTTAATTTTTAACCCACAGAAAATGGATCAACTTTTTAGTAGCAGTGTAACATTGTAAAACATTTGGAGGCAGAAATAAATTTCGCGTAGCTACGAGTCTGACGTGCACCGCTTGAATCTACTTGAACATTTTACTTCCCGCGATCAAATTTAAAATAAAAAAGCTTTTTGCGCTTAGAACTTGAAAAGTCGATTCGAAAGTTGGACATTATAAGCCATTCCGGTCAGCGTAAAGTGGATGAAAACTTGAACGCGACGTTATTAGCATATTTAAAAAAACTTCACGGCACATTATATATTGCGCGACTACTATATATATACACGAAATTGTGATAATAATAGCGAATAAATTTAAATGCAATTATACGTACGTACAATTACTCGTAAGCGCTATACACATATTTGATCGTACAATCAGGCTTAATATATTCATATTTTGATTTATATGAAGCTATATATACATGACTGCACTTGATAGCTTTTAATTATGTTAGAGAGTTTAACAATTACGCGTCATTTTATAAAGGAATATAATTGTGCGTCGTATTGCTACGTGAAATTGGATAGATTAGAATCGTTCGTAGTTTTTGTTCCGCGTGTTACTGCATTAATTGTAATGAGTTTATATGAGATCTTAACGCAGTATTAATTATGAGTTTGTACAAGACCTTGCGCACATAATTCAGCGTTTTTAGTAAGTTTACTAATTGTAGGATATATCAATAGTAAATATAATTTGAATAGTTAGACAAACGATTTGAGATTTTCGACGTGTGCTTATTACGTTCTATAGATTCATGTATGAAAAGATAACCTACTTTTTAAAATTAAGAGTGATTGCGAAGTGCAAATTTGCATAATGCGTTCTCAATCATTTTCATCGATAAATATAGTAGGCAAGCAAGTTATATCATTATTTTACGATTAGTAAGATTTTTCTTAAAGGGTCGTGTTTCTTAACAACAAAGATTTCTTTTCTAGCGTTAAGAAATACATGTATAAACATCAAATACAACACCATAAAATACCGGTATAAGAATAGATCGATTGATGTTCTTGATTTACGATTAGGATCTACGTATAATAGAATCATTAGTTAAGAAAGAACTTACTTGAGCAATCACTTCCATCAAAGGGAGAAGAGAATTTTGAGACCAAGCTTGAGTAGTTAAGTTAGATGGCTTGAGAACTAAGATAGGTATGATCCGAATGTATACTGCTCCTGACTGTGACTGAAGGTGGGATTATAGGTCGATGCATATACTTCCACGCACAGGAGTAAGTGTAATAATGATCGAAACGAGCATCGTGCATTATATACTCCATAGGATTATCCGAACATTCAGTTGCGGAATATATCTCTCAAAGCTTTGCTTCCAAGGTTCCTTTATTAGAAAAGGGATTTGTATCCTTCAAAACGAGTTCTTCCTCGCCAACTGGAATTGCTTTATTCAGGATTGGAAAGGTAGTATTTTGGGAAAGAAGGTCGTAAATGATTACTGAAAATTGTAGTAAAAAGTAACTAGGTGGAAAAAAAATGAAAATGAAGCAAAGAAAGCTAAAGGAACGTTATTTTACGTGTATATTTATATTCAACATTGTTCAACATTGATACTTTAATTGATTATTCTTACTAAAATAAAAAATATGCATAAAAAGCTTAGCCTTCCTGTTGTATACCAATATAGACATATTGTATTGTTACGATTTCCAGAATTAAATATTCGACAAATATTAATATATATATTTTTTTTAATTTATTTAGTTCAACTTAATTCGATTCTCAGAAAATGACTATTTAAAATAGTGGAGAAATGAGAAAAAAAAAGAAATATGACAAGGAAATAATTCGAATTGAAAAGCAATTTTCAACTGCTCAATCACCATCTATACAGAATTCTAAATTGCCGTTTTATGAAATTTTGTAAACATACAATAATGATATCTTTCTTTCTCTCTCAATTTTTAATTTCGCAATATAGTACTTTAATATGTTAAATTATTAATTATTGAACTGCAAATAATTAATTTCTGTTCGCTGCGATTCACAATCAATCATCTGGTAGTTGGAATTTAATTCGCTGCGACCCAGTTTACGATTTTGTCGGACGCGGCTGAAACCTCCAGTGACAAATTGCATGACAGTCTTCACAAGACTACGTCCATACTGACCACCGTCCTTCCGGATCTCCTTCACGTATTTCGTGATACATATTGCAGGAAGGGAATATTTCTTGCCTAGTCCTGTCCATACCGAAACTTCCACCTCTTCTTTTGATATTTCATTATACACTAGAAACAAACACTGAACTGTCTTTTAATTGCTCGAGGGTACTATAAAGCTTTATCTTAATTAAGGTATGTATACTGACAAGTTATGCACTTGAAAATATCAATCATGTTTATAGTTATATCTATCGTTTATACTCTAAAATATTGAATATTTTAATTGTAAAATTTTCTACATGACACAGGAATATATGAATTGACCCATTTCCAGGATGTTATATATAAGTTATAGTGATGAAAAGTTTGGCATGTATTTTTATCGAATTTTTGACTCGTACTTTTAATTACACAACACGTTGCCATGACTCCTTTTTTAACCTTGGTGAATAATGAATTATTCTATATTTTCAATATAACAGTGATTGCATTTGTGGCAATGAATCACTTTTTGAATGTACGTGGACTTTTGTAATTCTGCGCAAATGTTAACATATTTGATGCAAATATTGAAAATTACATAAATAAAAATTAACATTTTGTAGATCAGGTACCGTTGATTATTCAATGATTTACAAAGATATATTTTAGGATCTTTAAATATTTTGGAAAACATATTCCAACTTGCATTATTATGGTTAACATGATTTTGAATGATGATGTACATTGGCCGTTAATTCAACGGCACATATAAAAACTACTTTAAGATACTTTCTATTCCGGCAGATCTTATAAGAGCAAAATAGATAAGGTAAATGATCATTAGGATGAAGATCGCAGCTGTAAGATGGTGCGGAATATATAGACAAATGAAAAGGGAAAACGAGGATCAGCCTGGATGGGGAGAAGTAAATGAGATAGAGTCAACGTAATGCAGAGAAATGTGAGCGCAATAACGAGAATGGGTCAGGGGAAAGAACAAGTGGTAGGCGAGCACATAAAAACAATAGAAAGAAATTGAAGGTTAGGGGGAAAGAGATTCGGGACGAGAGTTAGAGAAACGGTGGCAGAAAAAGACGTTCTCTAGGGGAATGAGAAACTACCGAGGAATGAGGGAGGGGTAGAGTAGAAGGATATTTTGAAAGCGCTAGCATTTTTATCGCCACGTCGCACCCGTTCGAGCGTTGTAGAGCGATGCAAATTCGGCTGTCGATACTCATTCGCGGCCAACGCATTGTGTTGGCGAAATGAACGCTGCGGGTGGGTATATGGTGTGGGAGCGTAACGGACTGTTGGGGGAAATAGGGGCGAGGGAAGGGTACGGGAAACACGAGCTGTGAGTCGTTTATTTAATCGTTGCATTATGCAAATTGACATAATGGATGTCGCGTCAATGTATCGCCGATTGACCACGATCTCTCGGCGGATTCACGGCAAGTGGCATTAAGGGGTACGGGTTATACATATATATATATATATATATGTGTGTGTGTGTGTCCATATATTATATACTAAGTGTAAAAAGGACGAAGCAGTGCATACGGTCGTCACGTTAAATGGCAGTGCACCGATCATTATAATGACCCCGCAATAAACCGCTCGACCCGCGAATGAAGATAGGGAAAAATATGAATCAATAAGTCGCTTTTAATTTCACCGTTAGATTGAATTATACAGCGAACAGATGCGTAGTAATTTAGTTAAAATTCATGGAGTGGCCGTTATAACGCGCCGGCTTGAAATGAAGCCCAATTACGCACGATGTATTTTGTTTCGATTTAAAATAGAATTATGTAAATTTGTATTACATAATGTAGTTAATAAATTAGTGGTATAACAAATATTGTGCCTCATTAATTTCATGTTAAATTACGAGCGCAAATGAGCTCATTTATAATAAACAACCTTTTATATTATTCCTGGAAAATATGTCCTGTTATTTTAAAAATGTCGCTGTCAGTGAGTTTGACGTAACTTTAATGGATGCCTTTATCGACATTCCAACATTTTGCTTCAATAAATTATACAATAGTGTTAATATTTCTATTCAATTATTACGCGTCAATATATATATATGTTTTATTTATTAAAAAAAATGTCAAATTTTACATTCTTAGCATAGTTATAATTTTCTTATCAGTAATAAATATTAGTGAAAATCGTATAAGAATGAAACACGTGTTATAAGAAGTATATACGCATTTAATATAAATATTACGTATATTATATGAGCTGTATGCACTGAAATCGGTAATTGGATGGGTCGATTTGTCTCGATGCTTCCGCTGGTTTTTGTCTCATAAAAACACTAAAATTTTAAATTACCTGACTGTGCGGATTTCGCATTGATATCCTTTGTATTTTAATATCTTTTTTTTCATCCTCCATATGAAAACAGCATTCGTGATATTTTATTTACCACTCCATTCAGAATTTCTAGAGTGCCGCACGGATAACTGAGAAAAACAGCGTACAAGTGCACATCGTTTCGCAATAAATATTAAGCGAAGTTGAAATCCGATATTTTTATTCAGTTCGCTAATTTTATATACGATAAAAAGCCTCTAGATCAATTATACGAAAAGGCGATATCAAACTGTCATTTTGTCGTGTATCGACAGAATCACGCCAATTTTTGCTTCGTTCGGAATATAATATTGACGCGGGAAGAATTGAATAAATCCTGATACCTGGTGCAATAATGATAGATATATTGCAGAACGATTCGATCGTAATAAATATTTCGATGGCTCCAGCCTGTATTACGCTTTATTTGTAATTGAGTATTTGGTTCCGATACATTATGTAAGAATTTTTTCTGGCATATCATTTGAAATACCGAATTTTAATATCCATTATAATTACATTATGTTATAACATTAAAACATCTAAATTAACTGCAGTTTTGCTGACATTAATAAATCAACTATACGGAAATAAAAAGTCACAAAGGCTTCATGATAATGATTTACATTCTACATTCCCAGTTTTATTTACATTCTTTCAAGCAACCTAAATATCCATGCTTTTGTTATCGTTATTTGAGAATCTGAAGATTTTCAAAGATTTCAAGGAAAAATGTAACTTGTCGAAGCGCTAACGCGACGGAATTGAATATTTTAATGACGTTAATATTTTGTTTACGTGCCAGATATATATATATAATGCTCTACTTTTAAGGATCAATTATAGCGAATGTTGTATTTCATTATTCGCGAATAAATAAAAATAGAGAAATAATAGGCTTGCGCAAATTCTCAGTGTGAAAAATAAATTCGCATTTTTAGAAGTTTGTGTAAAGGATTTCGTATATATAGAATCCTAAGGTTTATATTACGAGTAATAGCGATCAAAATCGAATTTTTAAAAATACTGCAAATGGAGAGTATATTATGTTTCGACAACTGCGACTGCCGATATACGCATAGCAATTATTGCAATTGAAATAATGAGTGTATTTTATTACTTAACATCTTTCATATCACGCGCTCTTTACGACATCTTTGACATATTTGAGGTGTTCGATTAAATAAAAATTAAGATTATTATATTTGTTGACATACTCTATTAATGTAGAAAAGAAGTGGAAAAACTTTAAATGGAAGACATTATTATATAAATATTGTCTTATAATAAAGTATGTATGTTTACGAATTATAATTTGTGAATTCAAATATCTGATTATAGTATCTGCACTGCTAATAATAACTTTAGTATTAGTTACGAAGTACTTGAAATGTGCACCGACGTTTCAGAGATTATAGTAGGAAGCTGAACTATTTTGACACGGGAAGATTACTTTACTCGTCTAAGGGCGCGTTTATTACTACAAAAATTTATTCATAATTAAGAAACCCATTTCAGTTGCGTAACTATCTTGATTATATCGACGAAATTATGCTCTTATTATTTATTTTTGTTTATAATTACTTTTATTGACTACTTTTAATATTTGCATCTGATTTGATCCTACCCATTTTATGGATTCTTTATCAATATCATGTCTTCATAAAGGTGCATAATAATAATTTAACGAATGCAGTCATTTATAATTATATTAGCTGATGTATTATAAAGTGTAGAATTAGCGAATGATCTTATTTTCTAGATCGAAAATTACAATTTATTACGAATTTCGATAGATTTAGCTATTTCGACAAAAAACGTCGAAATATTATACAATCTGAGATTTTCGCAGTTTTCTAAACTTAACTTATTATATGTCCTAAACGGAAGGTTTTTTTTTGAACTTTTTGCTCTCATATCTGATCAACGTTTAAAAATTCTGGGTGTATTATTCCTAACCTAAAATTTATCGTACTTTTCTATTCTGTCTCCTTAAGATTAACAAAATTTTGTCATGTATCGACAGAATCAGAATTAGGCGGAGACGCGTTCATTTCGATTCCGATGATTACCTTGCAATATGACAATGACATTGATATAATATACTGTTGAATACTGTTGGGTATTGTTGTGAATTCTTCCGAATTCTTATTCAGATGTGTACAATTGCATAGCATCACTTGTATAACATTGAATCATTAGGTTTTCATAAAAATTGAAATAATATAAAAGTATTCGTCCGCCATATTGGATTGGCCATTTTGTCAATTTGAATTGTTATACGTGGAAAAATCGAAAATGACATTAAATTTTCGGCTTCAAGTCGAATTGTGTATTATGAAATTCAATTTTTCCGTCCGTATTGTGACGTTTATGTTCCGCGGACGCAATATTTTCACTTCATAATGACCTCCACATCCTATTTTGATGCAAAATCGTTAATCAAAAAATATAGCTGACAAAATTCGACTTTTAGTTAAATAATCGACCATATCTTCGGATATTATTTCTTTTTTTAATTTAAGTCCAGATTCGGAAAATACGATAAATTTTACGTTAGAAATGATATGTCCGGATTTTTTTCAACGTTGATAACCTATCAGAAATGACAGCCGAAATGTGCATAAAAAATCGTCCGTCTAGGACTTAATTTATAACTCACAGCCGTCACATTTGAAAAAAGAAGATACGTATGCATCACACGGAAATAGATCAATGGGGAACTAATTTTTTAAAATCGATTGAATAGAAATGGATAAAAACTCGGAGAGTATTATATTTGAATATTCTGGTCAGACATGGGTTTTAAATGTCTGACCAGATACGACTGTTTTCACTTACAAGTTTACGAAATTAAGCCCAACTAATCAAGTAGTAAATTCGCACCGCGCGCACACACAAAACTTACAAATCTCAGACGACCAAGTAGAGCTCTATTTTCCTTGTTTCCAGAATATTATATTGAGATCTACGTATTTATATTTTCAATTTGATATTTTCATAACGAATATCAAATATGCGGTTTCTTCTGCGGCTCGTATAAAATGAAACAAAATAACTTTTATGTACAACAAGTCTTCGATAATAAATTAGTACGAATTGAAATATAGTGTTGAATGTAATATCTTTCTTTCGAACAGTAAGAAATCTCCATCAGAAAATTAATCGATTTGTATTCGCATTCGTATTATATTTTCTCTCGAAGTGAGTAAATATGCCCAGCTCATTGTATTCATAGTAAGCATCGATATTAGAATATAAACTAAAGCAATTTCAAAAATTCGAATTTTGTTTCACAAAATTTGATCGAAATTTTACGTCTCCATATATTCCTTTCACCATAAAGATTCTTCCATTTTTATTTCCACCGAACCGTTTCGTTTTGAAAGTAAGAAAATAACGTTTCAATGAATCCGAAAAGCTGGACTGCTCGTGCTATTGAGAGAAAATCCTTTATTTTTATGATTCGCAGGTGGATTTGGGAGATCGTTAATCTTGGGGAAAAGGGGAAACGTCGTCAGGGAATTCGCTCGTTTATCGTCCGGCAATCAGCGATATATGAGCTCGCTATCTGATAAAAAGACGGTCTCCTCTCAAAGTTGTCCCTGGTGAAGATTCATGTAAACACGCAATAGCGAAACAATAATAATTGCAATTAAAAGCCTGCTCGAAAGGGTCGTTCGGAAAAACACCATATCTAAGAAAGCAGGCGAAACGGGACGAATGAGTATGGATTGTGGTACGGTGCTTCCATACCACGAGCTGGGGTGCACGACTTATCTTTAACTTTGTCAGATAAATAGCGAAAGAAGCAAGGATGGGTTAAAGAGAACCTGACACTGAAAGAAGAACGAAAAACCCGTACAGGAAGCTGTGGAAAATTCGCAAAAACGAGGCGTCGTGCAAGCAGGATCCCCGGATGAACAAAAAAAATCTATAAATTTCACGATAAACAATTACTGAAAATTACGAGGTGTTGAATCAGGGGAATTAGCGCATTGAAAAGGTTGCAGTAATTCGAAAAACATCATTCATGTTTAATGCTGAATGACATACTAAATAAAAAAAAAAAACGATGTTATATGCATTTCAAAATATAGAAACAAATTACAGATTTCCTTGCAAACTACGAAAGATATCTAAAAATCCAACTTGTTATTTCTTAATTGTTGAATATATCTTCATTAAATTTCAATCAAACGTTGACGTTAAAAATTTGTTTCTTTGTTTCGCTTTTTCCTAAATTATTATAGCTTTTTAAGTTTCCTATATGTATTACATAAAATTTAAATTTGTTTTTAAAACGTTTAAAGCTTTACTTAATTCAAATCTCTTCGATGTACCGACAATTGTTTTAGCTTATTTTTATCGTTTTTTGTGAATTTTTTAAATATTTTTTGTATTATTCATGTATCTTTGTAGATAAATTTTGTATCTTTTTTGTCAATACATCTATTTGCCTAAATTCGTTGATATATCATGGAAGTAAAATATGATTCAGAAAACCGGAAAATTCTACTTCAATAGGATTGAATTTGAAACGTCATTAGAATAAGAAAAAATCAAAATAAAATGTAATAAAATATAAACTGCAAATTCTCTTCACTTTTACCCCGGAGCATCTGATATATCTTAGGAAAATCGTTTTATTCTTTTCATCTCTGTGTACATTCCAGAAAAGACTTCAAAGTGAAATATGACCTCGTACGTAACATTATTACAGGGTAAATGTGACATATATATACACAATGTAATTTCTTTTCTTTGTAGGTGAACAAACGCGAAAGTTTAAAACGAAACTGTAGCATGTATTTCATTTGAATTGAAATTATACTCAAATGCATAAACCAAAAAACCGAGAGGAATATTGTAGCGAAAATAAATTGCAGAGAAAATTGTGATCGTCACGCATAGAACGAGATAATGGGAATGTAATAGCTTACAACAAATGCGAAAGGAGAAAATCGTAATGCAAAGATTATCTTTTCAACGAAGAAAATTAGAGAATCGAAAATATCACGAGTGGAGTCTAGTGAAGACGACGGAAAGAACTTTCCTTTTCCGTATGCGTTTCCAGAAAAAAATGTAAGTCATACATCTAAGCGTGCCGTTTTGCAAAGTACGTTGTGATCTTTGAGTTCAGATAAACGTAAACGATTCGCAATGCTTATTTCTGAGTTCGCCGAACCGACATCACCCTTTGGACGTTGGGAACGCAAATACGCATAAGCTTGAGGCGCGGAAAAGAAACAGTTTGCTTTAGGATGTTGAGTGTTTTGTGTTTATTTTCTCTCTCCTTTCTATTCTCCTTTTCTATCCGCCCTCTTTCATGTCTCTGCCGCATATTCGCTCAAATCGGTTCTGCCCTGATAGGGTAGGTAGTAGATTCAAGGAAATGCGAAACCATTTTAGTTTACGAGAGGCATATTCACATTTCTGCGAGAAGCTCAAAGTGAAATTCGAAATCCGCGCGAAGATCTCGTTTCCGTGAGCCGAGCCGTCAAAGCTACCGGAAATACGATAAGGGGCATTATCGATTCTTCTGGAGGATGTATAACCACGGTGGAAAGTGAATTCAACGTTCTGACTTCTCTCGAAATGTACGTTTGTATGGCCCTAAAGTTACTTTGATTAATCTACTTTGCCCCGCTGTCTAGTGATTTTTTGTTGTTTGGCCGTCACTTCGAATTCTCCGACGGTGCTCAACGTTGAAACAAAATCGATACACCAAAATAAATTCCAATCAGAATAATTCAACCTTGGACATTCACATGAGATTGGATCACTTTATACCGAAACTTGGAAAAACCGATATTACTAGGAAACTGTATATTGTTAATCCAGAACAAGCATATGGAGATCCCATACAACTTGAGAACGCGACAAGACTAAAGTACAGTAGAGAGGTTTTTTTTTAAATATTTTTGAATGATCTTTAATTTATAGCCGATCTTTTTTTTTATCGTGTACACAACGCTATGATCATAATGTCATCGAGATAAGACATTGGATAATCTAAGACAATTCATTATCCTGGTAAGATATTTTTATTTTCGTACATACTTGAAATACAAAATATGTATTGGCGTCAAATGCGTCTCTAATGCGTCATTCAAGATTCGTAAAGTAGACGAAAATAATAAATTTAAATCTTCTTCTGTCGAAGTAAACGGGGAAGCCTTTTCAGCACTATTAACATGTGAGATTCAAATATTTCGTTCCAAAACCTATTTATATTGTTTGGTTTTATAAAGGATTGAAAAAGCCTAGAAAGTGTCGTTGTCGATATGACATATTTCTGTTATTTCAACGAGGTTTTCTTTGTTTCGTTACATCATACTGGTACCAATGAAGGTACCATTAAGTCAAATTCTGAATGGCATTAACAATTTCATGTATGTACAGATTTAGACAAAAATTCATCTTCTGGTAATTTCATTTGCATTGTGATTTTGCATAATACGTATGTATATAGTTTTACACATTATATAGAATAACAACGAGGAAAAGGTTTATATATTATATCCTATTAATTTCAGAAATTCATGAAGTTTCCATTATGTTATAGAGGATTCGTTCTTCCACTGTAAATAAGGAGTAATTGTAGAGTACAAAGTTTAACAATAATAAGTTTAATATATAAAGTTTGACAATGTCGAGAGAAAAAAAAGTTAACACAATTTGAAAGGATACAAAGTAGCCAATGAATTACCCATAAAAAGCAAAGTCGATAAAAATAGATTGAAAGTAACAATTTCAGAACTTTATTACTTTCTAAAGTTATCGATTGTAAGACGCCAATTATGTAAAAGTTTCTACAGATCCAATTTTACAAACAAGTTTCGAATAAATACTGTTTAACGTCACTCGGATAAATATTGAAAACAGTATGTTTCAAATTATCACTCACGATTTCACTATGTGCATTGCATTATAAGATGTTGAAAGATTCATATCTTAATATCGGTTAATAATCATTTGAAAAAGGATTTTGCAGTGTTCATTACTTTTGGGGTTTTCTCGAAGTTTACAAAACGAAAATCGGAGCTCAATGTATGTGGATTTAATTCTAGATTTAACGGAGATAATGTTCTATACTGTGGAACAATGTAAACGCAAGATGATGCAAAATTTGGAGTGGATGTTTTTTATTAAAGGAAAAGAAATGCTTAATTCTTAATTTTACGGTATAATATGTAATTCGTTAATGATTCAAGTTGTGGCAAAAAAAACCTAAATACTATTAAAAAAAAAGAATATTTCACATCTAATAAAATGAACGATATATGTTAAAATTGTCATACTGACATACTATATATACACATTGTGAATCCTTATACTTTTATACTTTCAAGACATTTTAGTAAAATGTTACTAATTTACGAAGTAAAATTACTTTTTACGACAAGAGTTGTTAGATTGGCTCAACTTAGATCTAATTAGTTTTTGGGATATATCCATACTAAAATAGGGCGAGGAGGCAAAAACATTATATTACAGTGAGAGAATGAGAAAACCTTAAAAAATCTTATATTTTACTTCATCGTTTACGTCATCGTTTTTTTTTTAAATTGACCAATCAGAAGTCGATATATCTCCGATTCTCTGATATCAAATCTGGAGCAAATTTCTATGTTTCAGTGTAAAAATCAACTACTTTGAAACAATTTTATAAAAGACATTATCTTTCCTTGCATTAAAGTAAATTGTTGATATATATACATATATATATATTTTTATTTTTCATTTGCATTGTATTTAATTTCAAATTTTTCGAAAAAGTGAGAGGGTTAATTCACGTGTGGTTAAGTTCAATACTTCGGTACAACCGTAGGTTATGAGGGAGAAGTTTTATAAATGTTCATTATACATGATAATCATATAAATATAGCAACAATAATTAATGCACGTGATATCAAATATGATTATAGTACATGCAACTTATCTTGTAGATCAAAGTTTAAAAAGATCAGTATTGGTGTGACCAAGGACGAGCTGAGCGTCTGCGGCCGAAAATGTGGCCTGGTGGGGTTGGCGGCTGAAGGCCATAGGGCCGACGCCCCTATAGTTTGTTTCCTTAAAAAATCATATTTCTCACCTATGGCGTAGAATATAGCGTTATAATGAATATTAGAAGCTATAGAATGTTCAACTTTAATGTGTAATGTAATCGCTAATGCGTGCTGATATCTTAATAGTAAAATGTAAACTTACTAATTAAAATGACAACTCATGAAGTTGTAGCCTCAATAATGACTTTATATAAAAGGATATCAATGTCAAAGAAATTCATCATAGTATATATGCAAAACGTATAAATTATA
>JAPYZR010004934.1:0-11491 GCA_030522945.1 Trichopria nigra
AAGCCGTATGGTGTTTTTCGAAAAAACAAAATGGTGGACCTATTAAGTGGCCAAAAGTGAGAAAAGTAATGAAAAAATTACATTACTTAAAAAAAAAAACAATACAAACGTTCATAGAAAAAATATGTAATAATGCCCAAATTGTAGAGTTAAATATGGACTGTTTGGCCGTGGGGGTGGCCGTTTTGACAAAGAATGCCCCATATATATTTATTTATAATATCGTATTTATAAAACAAAAAAAAAAAAAAAAATCAATGAACATTAATTCACCTTTAGCGTGTAAGCTTTCCAACGTTCGTGAAGATCACTACAAAAATATCACCCCTATACTTTCGTGTAAATACTTTTAAACTCTTTTAAAATTCTTCTTAAAATTTAAATTCAGTCTACGACTAGCAACACCCGAAGCTATCTAAAACTTCCAGAAGAATGACTGTGGATATAAAAAAAATAGTGGTATTTTACTATACAGGATAAAACACGATTTCCACCGTCAACTCAAGTCTTGTTTATACTGTAATCGTCACCTATAGAAAATTGTCCAATGACGCACCCTTTCGTCTAGTATCGCCAGCGATATTTACACTGCTACCAAGCTGGTGTATTGTCGAAGTGATAAGTGATACGACGGCACTGATTCCGATGTTTAATTGTCGGAATTAGAAAGGCGCGAAATCAACGTCGATTTTGATTCTTATCGCGTATACTGCTTTCGTCATTCATTTACAACAGCTCTATAAATTCGTCATCGAAATACTTTTGGCAAACAAATGAGCGTGTGCACTCTTTGCGACGTCATCCTGAAGGATGAATTCATCCTCAGATGAATCT
Organism: Trichopria nigra; assembly: GCA_030522945.1. NCBI lineage: Eukaryota > Metazoa > Arthropoda > Insecta > Hymenoptera > Diapriidae > Trichopria > Trichopria nigra. Next base: position 835 of record JAPYZR010004934.1, read on the forward strand.
GAGTTTCTAACAGAGTGACACGACGAAGGCCGAGAATCGTATATACATTGAGATCACTCGCACCTGATTGTGCAATTTGCGCAACACAGCACTATCCTAGATAAAAGCATTGACTTTTGTTTAGAGCCTGCATCATTATTGATGTTTTGTCTTCGATTTGTCCAATATAGAATTTAAATTGATTAAAATGAATGAAACTAATATAAAAAAAAAAGTAGGAAGAGATGGGATCACAACATCGACAATCGCATGCACATCAAAATTAAGCAGTGCATAAAGTGAACATGTAAAAGAACAAAAATGACGGCAGGGATTTCAAGGCCGTAAGAAAAAGCCCTTACCTCTTTAAAAGTAATTGATTGCTTAGACCTTAAGTAGACCTCGACGAAATACATTAGACGTCATTTGCAGCTTGACAGCTTTGTTTCTTTCCCAAGCATAATGACATCGGTTTCGAGGTAAGTATACAGCCAATGAAACGAGACTATTCATTGACTAATTTCAGTTATTGAATTATTGAATCATTGATTACAGTGAGATTGTACGATTGATTAATTCATTGGTGAATGCAGCAATCGTGATGAATTTTGTCGTATACGACAATCATGTTCTAATCTTGTTCAATATTCATATTTTCCTGGTACAATTTCTTACAACTGATTATCAATATAAAATGTTACTTTACGAATTCTCGAATTACTGCCCAAATTATAAATATTTTAATTTTTCAAATTTTGTGTTCGCGTCGCGATTATTTTATCGAAAGAGTATTTTTGGATTTGCGGTTTTTTTGTGTTCAGAATAACTAAACACAATCGAATGATGAAACCAACGACAAATTATCCGATTCACTCCAGGAGAAGAAAAAATTGAGCCACACTTTGAAAAGATTGAATTTTCACTCTTTAACAAGTGTAAATTCTTTTACTCGCTTACGCATAGAGTGAAATTTCACTCCAGAAAGAGTGAAAACGCGTTATTAAGGGCGAAAGTTCAAAGAGTGGTTCAATTTTCACTCTTTCTGAAGTAAAAGATTACTGTAATAAGTGTAGAGTGTAACATTTTAAAAATACATTGCCCAAGGAACCCTAAAAATTGTTGAAATTATACAAAGTTACTTCTGAAAGTAAGAGAAAGACTTTTGCGGGTACTTGAATCATTTTCAAATTCTATATGATTGATGTTAAAAATGCGAAAATGTAACTCCCCAAAGTTTGATTGTCGTTTCTTTTTCATTATTATTACAATATCCGTGACCATACATTCATTGTAATGAAATTGATGAAGTACCGTCCAATTTCGAGTGGAAAGAAATGTTTGATTCTCCCTCAATTTCTTGGAGTGAAATTTCACTCTAAAAATAGTGAACTTTAATAAAGCCTATTTTCACTCATTAAGAGTGGTATGTCACTCTTTTTGGAGTGTCAATTTACCAATTCACTCCAAAGAAGAGTAAATTTCACCCTGTAAAGTGTAAAATATGATTTTTATAGTGATGGGTGGCAATTGATTTTTTTGAATAGTGTCTCAAGTTTAACTCTTTGTAACTTGAAATTTCACTCCGAGTAAAATTTAAAAAAAAAACAGTACTCCTAAATTAAATAAGTACGAGTGACATTTCGCTATTTCTGGGGTGTAAATTCCGCCCCACTCCAAAATAGAGTGAAATTCACTCCGGAAAGTACAAAGTGGAGAAAGTGGAAATTCCCGTTTTTTTAGGGTGATGAAAATTCGATATTTTTGAAAATTGTTCTGTATTTTATCGTAATCATTTTAATGATTGTAATTTTTGTTATTGTTTTTGTTCTTTGAACAATTCACGATAAGAATCATTTTGCCAATAGTTGAAAAAAACCCAAAGATACTTGAAGGCCTAGAATAGTTAATATAAACAAAATATTAAAAATGAAAGAAAAAAGAAAAACAATGTTGGTCTTGTGGGGTTTACATTACAGTATACATACGATTTAGATTGCGCATTCGATTAAATCAAAATGCGAAGCAAAAGGCGAAAAAACATAAAAATTGAAAATTGTTAAGATACAGTATATCTACATATCTATTACGTATTACAAAATTGTTTTAGTCTAATTTGATTTTGGTACTAATTATAATTAAAAAAATCCCTAACATATTTACAAGAAGTCGATAAGAAGACTAACTTAACCGCTAATAAGATTTTGAAATTCCTCATATTCCCCTTTAACAATACTGTTACCATAAAGAAATATAAATTTAAAATAACCATTTTAAATTTCAAGTATATAAAATTTATCAAATTACATAAAAAAAAATGTTCTCAAAATAACAAAAAAAAAACTACTATACTAGCGTAGGATTGTGTTCACTTTTACACATTTCTACAATTTCTTAACACTTTTCTTGTTTCCTTCAATTTTATCGATACTTAGCTCTCATCATAATTTCAGTACTGATACATGAGGAGTCGACACATTCACTAGTTGCAAACCTTCTTATAATTTGCATTTATAATAAGATATCACTATATTTTTCAAGGACCACCCCTCTTTTTCTGAATCAATATAATCAAACTTTTCAAAAGTTTAGATACTCTTTTTATAAACATTCAAAAACTTCTTCAACAAAAAAAGTATTGCGATATTTCACGACTGAATAATACAGTAATTCAACTATTTCTTTTTTTTTTTTTTTAATTCAAAATCGAGATTAAACAAGTGTTAGGATGCTTTCGTGAAAGTGTTAAACATTTCCCCGTCATGCAGTGAATCAGGCGCGTAAATTATAAACACCAATGGCTGCCCAAAAACGAATTATATTTTTCTCCGTTATTATCATCGATTGATTCTTCTTCCTATACAATCTCGCGATGAAGATCTTAGACATAACGCGTACGTAAGGTGTACGTTAAGGCGTACATGACGTGTGTACATAGGAATCGTGGGGGACCAACCTAACTCAACTTCTTTTATTCTTCTTCGTTAACTTCGTCTATTTTCAATAAATAAGTTACATTTAAGTGCGCCATATTCTTAAAAATATCACAATAAGTTACGTTAGGCATTCGGTATTGGTGGTACGTAAACACCGGGGAGGAATCTCCTATTATTTCCTGTCGCAGAAAAAAAAGGTCACAATTTTTCTCGTAACAATAATTGCAACATTTTCCGTATAGTTTTCTCGAAAACTCATGAAAAAGATGTAAAAATTGTTAAGTTGACCTGTTTCTCATTAATTCCCTTACCTAGTTTACTAAGGTATATGTATAGGTCCTTATCGTTAAACGGCTATAAATTTTGCGTATAGATATCTGTCGCAACAAATTTTATGAAATAGTCAAGTCCAAGAAACATTTTTATAATATACCAATGTATAATAAATGACAATAATTAAATTCAAATTTTACATTACATTCTTTGACTTGCTCGATTCGTTATTTTCATGTTTTCAAATCAAATCATTCGTCTGAAATTCTGAAATACCTCTGCTTTGTTTTTCTGTTGATCTTTGTTTTTCGTAGTATCGACGAGTACGTGATAATTATAAATTATAAGTAAATTCCGGAATAAAGTAAACTATTCACAGTCGTATTAGTGTACCACAAAAAGGCGAAAACGTTTTTTTTTTTTTTTTGTTCAATATACGCTGCTCGAATTATGAATACTAAAAATAATTAAGAAATTATACACCTTTAAGATGTATTTATATTTACAATTAAATTTAAAATTAATTACAATTATATGAAAACTTTTATTGATTTTCTATAGTAAAAAAGAAAATGAAGTCTATTTGTCATTAAAATGTCATTAAAAGAATCAACACTTTTTTAAGAAAAATAATTTCAGCAAGGTGCAACCTATTTTGAACAAAAATTCGAGTTTACGCCAATTTGAGATGTGGAAATTCCATTTGAAATTTGTACACTAAACAATAAATAAATAACTAAACAAACAATTATAACATTTATGTACAATGAAACGCAATTATGGTCTAAGCGGAAGGTCGACATTTTTGACAATGACGAATCTGCCATTTTTTATTTAGTATATATATTGAAAGAAAAACATTTATCACATAAAAATTATAAATATAATAATAATAATAATAATAATAATAAAATATGTATCGATTACACATTTTATACCAAAGGGACATTCGAATCGTGTACATTATGAAAATAAGTTTTTGAAAATGACTTTCACAACTATTACCAAATTTTATCGACATTTATAGAAATTTTCTCAGTAAACGAAAATATAGCGAAATGGATTCGTCTGAGTTAAAAAAAACGAATTCGTCCCGAATCGAATTCAAATCTGTAATTCGATACATTCTAAATCTAATTATTCAAATCCAAGAAAAAAATTTATTAGTGCAATTCTATGCTTTTCTATACATCCGAATCTAAAAATAACAATTCCGAATTAAGTTAAATGCATTTCAATCCATTTTAATCCAAACCTAAGTACGTAATGATTATTTTTGTATAAATGGGAATTGCATTCTGCGCATTTCAATAAATGCGCAGAATTTAATTTATAAATACTATTCGAGGATTTAAGTATATTGAATTTCATGCGAATTCGCTTTTGGACTCCATTTCGATACATTTTCATTTCCCAGCAAACGAAAAGAACTCAAAAGAAGAATTAAAATTTTGAATACTTTCAATTCTGCTCGGTCCGATTTCTTGACTCTATAGCCCAGCAAACGAAAACAAATATAGATTTCAGATTTCTTGACATTTTCATATTCAATTCTTTTCTATTCTTCTCTATTCCTCCCAATTCTCAATGAATTTTCACTTTCGAATCTTTACGTCATATTTGAAAAATGAAAAGAATTGGAATAAATTCATATTCTCAATTCTATATTGAATACATTTCAATACTTCCAGTCATGAAACGAAATTTGAAGAATTGAAATGTTGATTCCTTTTCAATTATTTTTCATTTGCTGTGGCAAGAAAGGAAAAGGCATTGAAAATGATTCGACAAAACAACATTGAATACTTTTGAATATTATTGTGACCGAAAAGATTTCACAATTATTGTTTATTTATTTACAAATAACGGTCGAGAATTTACATAATTTTAATTATTGTTGACTCTTCGGATCTACTGATCCTAACCACCAAATTTTTCAAGGATTCAAAGAAATTTTTTTTTTTTTTTTTTATATATATTTCTGCCCTTCAATGCGGCTAATTGGCAAAATTCAAAGAAATTCAAGACTCAAACTTTCTGCAATAGCAAAAAATTGACACGTGTCAAGAAATTGGATTCGAGCATCAACGATTGAATTCTTATTGAAACGTTTTAACTCTTCGAGGACCAAATTTAATCCGCCATATTGGATCCGTCATTTTGCATTTTTAAAAACTATCCTCAGATTCATTTAAGGCGACCTTTAAATCTCTACGATTACTGCAAATAAACGTTCATTATGTCCGCCATATTATGTCCGCCATTTTGGACTTTAATGATAAAATTCAGTGTCAAAGTTCATGAAGGAAATTTGTACATTTGGTCCTTAAAGGGTTCAATCCTTTATTCGTGAAACTGACGAGTTTAAAATACAAAACTGTACGACAAGAAATTTGATTCAAAATAACCTAAAGCCCAGAAATACTTGAAGAAATGTCGACCTACCTTCCGAGACCGAATCATCATACATTCGTTATTGCCGTCGGACCGCGTCCTTATCGTCGTATATCGTTTCCCAAATGGCGGTGCGTCGCCGCACATTTGGAAGCTAGGATACGCGCGATCGGAAGAAAGGCTTATACGTAAAAGTACTTAAGACTTTTGCAATGCATTTCTCTGACTGTCGATTCTAACCTCGTCAAAGTTGCCGTTATCACCGAGGCGCTCGACGGTGATGAACGGAGTGACCGTCGACGTCGCCGGAGTCTCGCCCTGAGGAACCACCACCTTTTCGCACAACTCCACCACCGTTCTTCGTCTCTCGCTCGGCGTCATCGTTACGGGAGGAAAGGAGTAAGGCTTTTGCGACATACAGGAACTCGCTTCCGGCGTCCTCGGACTCGTCGGCGAGGGGACGGGAAGCTTCGAGATGGATCCCGATGGACTTTGAGACGTCGACTTTTCCGCGGGCATGTGAATCTTGCCGAGGAGTCCGCGAGACTTTGCCGATGCTTTCGGAGAAGACGGAGAGGACAGCACGGTGGACGTCGCCGATCCCGTCGGAGATGATTTATTGCAGATTAGGGTTTTACGGGGTAGAGGAGTTGGAATCTTGGAAGCCGACCGCGGGGAAGCGCCAGGACTGAACTGGGGCTCCTGCGAGCCCCGGGTCTGTTCCTGGTCTACCTTGCAGGAAACTGGCGACTGGGTGATCGAATTTAAGGATACCGGCAGATCGGTGGGTCTCGCACAAAGGACCTTGGGTTTCGGGATTTCTGGCGGGGACCTTCTCGGTGGCACTCGGGGATTCGGATAAACGACCGGACGGCTCGAGCGAGAGATGGCTGTGTTAAGATTAGTGTCTACGAAGGTCTGCGGCCGAGAGTTATTAGCGGATATCCCAGAGGAAGGTGTATCAGCAGTGCCCTGCGGAATAATCAAAGTGACCGTGGCATTTAGTATCCCGCAACCGATAGAGGAAAGGAAAGAGAATCTAAGCATACCCCGGGTGTCGTCATTGGCGAGATACTTACCGCATTTGTCAGCACTACCTCGCGCGATCTCGGGATCATCGCTGCCACTTGTGGGGTCTTCTCCTCGACTTTCTCTACGACTGGCAGGACTTGTTCGGCGGGGAATTCCTCTTGAATGACTTCCTGTTTTTCGGTGACTACGCCAGCCTGGACGATCTCCTCGTCGATCGGCTCGTCGGCTTGACTCACCGAGCAGCTCACGTCGGCCGTATGTATACCGGAGTCTTCTCTGTCGGTGTCGTTCAGGATCTCCGCCGACGAGGACGAAGCCGTGTAGCGCCTAGCGTAGTCCAGTTCTTCCAGGCTCTGGACACGCTCGAACGTGTCAGGTCCGCTGGAAGCGTCGGCGTCCAAGGAATCCAAACTCCGGTGGAACGATGATCTGGTCACTCGATATTCCGAGTCCGGCGAGGAACTCCTCTCGCTCGGCGTCGACGCATCGGCCCTGTTTTCTTGATCCCGGAAATTGTGCTTGACGACGGACCTCTTCTCGAGATCCCTGGATCGTATGGCATCCAAAGAGCTGAGGCGATCTTTGATGGTCTTCGCCGTCAGTTCGCCGTTGCGCCTCGACTCGTGAGTGATCGTTGGCGACGATGCGTCGCTGTTGTACTTTTCCAGCGCGGAAAGCTTCACCCGAAGAGGTTGCACCGTATCCTCGGCTTCCTCCTCGTTGTACTCGCGATGCGCCTTGTTCCCTCTTTCCGGTGATTGCTTCTTCAGGTGGGAGAGTCGCTCCCGAATGGAACTGATGTCACCCGACAGTCGATTAGTGATCTTGGGACTCTTGTCCACGCTCGCACTTTCACTCCTCTGCTTTTCCAGGATCGAGAGCCGTTCTTTTATTGATTTCGTACTTGTCAAGTCTAGCCTGTTATTGTTGTTGTTGTTTTTGTTCTCGAGGCTCTTTTGCGAAGCCTTTTCAAAAATTTCTCTTCTCTTCAGTATGTCAACCTTGACCCCTGGCAGGCTGTTGGGCTTCTCTTCCTTGACACCGGTGGAATGGCCGTTCGCTTTTGATTTCGCCTCGTCCAACTTTGCGTCCAGGTCGGCCAATGAACTTCGGGGTATGTTTTGCGAGACTCGCGATACGTAACCGCGAATCGCCCCCTCGTAAGTGTATTCCTCGGGCTCCGGGGAGCTGGCGGTCGCAGTCGTTGCGGAATCGTACTCGTGGTGATTGTGATTCTTGTGGAAGCCATTTCCAAAGGCCGATTTCTCCGCTGCAGGTACGTCGTTGCCGTTCTCGCCCGTACAACCGTTGTCCACGTCCGAGTGGTTCTTGTCGATTTCGCTGTCTCTATCGCTCTGTAATCATTCGTTTTCGCATTGACGTATACGTTTAAATACAATTTGGGTTTTCATAACAAAAAAAAAAAAGTAATAATCGAGACAATGAAACTTACGAGAACACTGTGCGTATCGTCGTGCGTATCTCCGCTGATGGAACTCTTTCCGCTACTGGTTCCGATTCCGAGGTCGCTCAAATCGTTCGAATCCTCTTCGTGGTAGATGGCGAGGCTCAGGCTGAGTTTACGACCCCTGTTGCCCCGTTCTTCCATCATTTCGGAAAATGTCTTACTTCGCTTACGCTGCCGGTCGTGCTCCTCTAGCTCCAGCTTCTTCACTTCGACGACCCGTTCGATTATGTGCTCCTGCCTTTTTCGCCTGCTGCTTTTCCAGTTGTCCAAATTCTGCAAATTCGAAATAACATTTATACATCGCCGTTCATCACCCTGTATACTGTTATTTTGATGATTGCAAAGCCGAATCAAAGACGAGAGTATAAAGAACAGAACCCGATTTTTTTATGATTGCGTACTAACCGATTGCCAATCCTCGGGATCATCTCGAATTTCTTGTTTTATCTTTTTGACTTCCTGAACTTTCTCCAGCTGCTCCTGAGCTGATCGATAAAGGGAACACGGGCCAACTTTGACGAACTGCAACGGATTTGTGGCTTGCTTCGGTGGTGTGTTCAATGTCGTTTTCAGCTTCGGCGGTTCGTGCGTGGTCTGCAAGCAATGGAATGTAAATCAACAAATTGTGAAACACAAATTGATATAAATTTTTGTTTGGACAAAATTCTTCATTATTGTCGTAGACCATTTATTGAATCTTTAATTTGTCGTAAATCGAAAATGAGCTAAACGATTGAAAAAAAAAATGATAATAAAGCGGAATAATAGGAAATTCTCGGTGAAATTAATTAATCGAGTAACGGATTGAACGGATGGAACGGATTGAGAACTCACCATTTTGTCGTTTCGCCGCTCGGTGGCGGCTTGCGATGCAGGCATCGTTTCCTCTGCCCCCTCGGCCCCCTGGTCCCTAAGCCAGCTTCCTTCAGTGCACCGAGGATCCGCGCGCTATCGAGCCCATCTCACTTCGCCCTCCTGAAAAAACAAAAGACCAAGGAATTCTTAATGAGGACAAGGTCGTTTTCGTCTATGCAAAAAAGTATGAGGAGGGAAAGTTTACGTGCATTTACATTTGTTAAATTATTCAGAATCTTATTTATATGGATCTCAAAGTGTATAAAAATACTGGAAAACATTGTCTTATATGTTTCGACCATCATTCGTTGATATTTTTTTGGTTTCATTCGTTTCTTTAAGAAACTAATGTTTTGTATGTTTTGTTTATTTTGTAGTTTGGAACCAAACGAATATGTTGTAAGCAATTAAAAAACACGTCTTTTAATTGGGTCAGTTAATTGTAACTGAACTTCTTTCTTTGTATCTTTATTTTTTTGTTGTAAATGAGTGTAGAATCGACAAAATGATAAAAGATATCTGACCGCTTGGCCTCGTAAAGAGAAAGCCAACGGTTTCATGAGTTCAAATCAAATTGTCCGATAACGCTTAATGCAAAAATTAAATTCATCATTCTCGATCGTGTAATCTGTGCACCTGTTCGTTGAAATGTTATATGACACTCGTGGATATATTCAATGTTTAAACGTATAATCAGCAAGAAGTGTAATGTTACGCGTAATGAAAATTAAAAAGGAAACTAACATTGTCATATCGGACTTTCCTTATATTCCGCAATGGTCGGTCTTGAAGGTCAAAATGAGACTTACGTCAAAATTCGTTAAACGAATCCATGACATTATTAAATTTACTATATTCAATATAAGAATCTTATTGTTATCAATTTTTGTCTGCTACTTTACTACATTACTTTACTATTGAAAAATCATCTATAAAGTTCATGATCTATTTTAATATTAGAAAAACATCTAGTATCATTTTTATATATGTATATTTTTCTTATTTTATAATTAAACATATATATAAATAATTATAATATATTTATATATTATAGAGGGAAAAATTAGCATTGCCACAAAACAATGCAAAATTGATCAATTTTTTAAATGTCAAAAACAATGATTTTCGAAAAACAATGATTCATGGTTGTTATTATTATTGTAATCTAAAATTATCATTTTTTTAAATACCTATTGGAATTTCAACAAACTGAGTTTACCAATAAGGGCTGAATTTTTAAGGTATATTACTACACTTTAGAATTTAAAAAAAATGGAACTTTATTGCATTTTTCAACGCACTATACCTTTAAAAATCACTTTCTAAAGTGTTTTTGAGAAATTCGAGCTATAACATCGAAGTCATGAAACTAAATCATTCCAAAAATATCCTCCGAATCTACTGAAATAATTTCGACGAATCTTGACTTGTTTTATTCATTGTCTGTACCGGAATTTACCGCAATATGGTCAAAAAATACAAATTCCTGCAGTGAAGAAAATATAGTGACAAACCCGGTCAATTTTTCGCAAACTTCACTTTTCAAACAACCGCCATTTTTCTTCATATCAATATTTCATAAACGGTGGCAATAAGACACTTCCCTTTTTAAAATACCGTTTCGTTTTTTTTTTTTTTTTTTTTTTTTTTTTTTTTTTTTTTTTTTTTTTTTTTTTTTTTTTTTGTTTTTTTTTTTTTTTTTTTTTTTTTTTTTTTTTTCTTT
>JAPYZR010004935.1:0-25542 GCA_030522945.1 Trichopria nigra
AGCAGCAATAATAACGCACAATAAGAATCAAACCCAGTAAACGAAAAGGGCGAAATAAAGGTTCGTTTATAAAGGAATTAATTTTGAATTGAATTAAAACTGACACAGAAATGACACGATTGGGTTATATTATAACCAATCACGGTCATATCTCTACCTGGTTTTAATTCCATTCAATTCCATTTATTGCGAAACTTGAATCCCGCTTTTCGTTTACTGGGAAAGGGTATTATTATTATATCGGCTAGATCAAAGTGGTGAATTTTATATAGGCACGTCGCTCTAGCATGTCCCATTTTTACCGCAGGGTGTGGTCCTATTTTGCATTTTGGGGGGAAATCTCTCTATATTCGTCGTTTTGGCGCGTAAACTATCATCGAAGACATTCGAATAGGAACTCAAAATCATTTTATTGATGTTCCCTGAATGAGAGCGAGAGAGACGGACTTATTATATGTAAATGCATCTCGTACGAGTTCCCCATCAGAGGCGCCATCGCATCCCCTATTCTATGGCCTTTAATAAAATGGTAAATATATATACATTTAATATGTTTTTATTCCGTCATTACAAATTTTTCGAGAGTTGTCGTCATTTGTTCGGATTTTTTATATTGCCTTCTTTTGTTATTTAATGTCATTGCGATAATCAGAATTATTTTAAATATATAGATTTTATCGATTTTTTCAGGGCCCGAATAGCACATATATACATATATTTTAGAGGCCTACTTTTTTGTTTAATTTTAAAGAAAATCTAATGCTCTTATTCACACAAGAAATTAGCATACAATTTCGTTATAATTAAACTTTTATTCTATAGTATAGTGTTTGTTTGTTTTGTATAATTAATGCGCAAAACGACGATTTTGTCATGCATTTTCGGATATACCATATATCGGGGCCCGCGTTTACAACACCGACCACAACTGACGGTGGAAAATGTAACCATGTCGCTATTGTTTGTTTTGACTAAAACTTATACTTTTGTAAACATAACAATTTGTAGTGGTAGAATTAGGGAACCAAACAGATGGTATTTGTTTTGAATACAAAACCTGCAAGTGGTAAAAAATACCAATTCTTCTTGCCAATCAGAAGAAGTTTTAAATATGCATATATATAGATCTTTTTTTTTTTTTTTTTTTTTTTTTTTTTTTTTTTTTTTTTTTTTTTTTTTTTTTTTTTTGTTTTTTTCTAAAAAGATTTAATTTTCTATTCATTTTTTTTAGCAATACATATTGTTTTGTTAATATATACGAAATTGTACTTACCGTTACGATTGATATTAAGTTTTACTTATTTTTCTAAGTGTAATAAATATACCAGGAATCGTGGTCCCGATATGTTTAAACCTTCTAAAACTATATATGAATAGCAGATATTTTTCTGCTCTGATTTTTCGAAAATATCGGTTTTTTGTATACCATGGAGCTATAAAAATGTTTTTTTACTCAAAAACTATCAACTTTACGAAAAAATTTCAGTAGAGAATAAAATGTACGTAAAATTACCCAAAGGAACACGTATGAATTTTTTTCAGAATTTTTTGAGCATTATTGGAATTTCGGAATTGGAGCATATTTTGAAAAATTCAAAAATGTGTCAAAAAAATCTCCCAAATATTATATATTTCTCATATCTCCATGTATATGTTATCAATGCTATTTTTGAAATCCAATACTTCTTTTTACGGTTTTTATTATTGCCAATTCATTTTTGATTATATTGAACAAAAACCAAGGTGCATTTGTGTGGAATCTTTATTCCGCGACTTTCCGAAAATACTCCGTTTTTTGCCACGGCTTTTTCATCCGATGGTTTCTGAATTATATACAGGGTGTCCCACAACTGGAGGCGAGTCTTCGTGAAATTTGCAATCAAAAAGTCCTTTACCAAAATTCGATCCGACGCATAGAATTTGAACGCCGAGCAATTGAAGTTTAGAACAAAAAATTACTCTTTTTGCAATAACTCGGCTCATTTTCAACCAATATTAACGAGTGAGGGCGCATTTTAAAGATCAAGCCCAACAATTCCCCTTTAAGAGCATATTATCTGGGATGAATATTTCGCTAGTTATGGCCTCATAAAGGGAAAAAAATGCCTTTTTTCGGTTTTTCGCGTCTAACTCATTCCGGTAAATAGCTATAGCGAAATATCATATAAACAAGGTTGTAGAGCTTGAAAAGACGAAGAATTTGAACCCTCATACGTTTCGTTTCGATAAAAATCGAGACCATCGGGAGACGTTAAATCTTAAAAAATTGACGAAAAACGGATTTGACATTGATTGAGCGCGTTTTTCACTAATTTTCTGAGATTTAAAGTCTCCCGATGGACTCGATTTTTATCGAAACGAAACGTGTGAGGATAAAAATTCTTCGTCTTTTCAAGCTCTACAACTTTGTTTATATGATATTTCGCTAGCTATTTACCGGAATGAGTTAGACGCAAAAAAACGCAAAAAAAGGCAATTTTATCCCTTTATGAGGCCATAACTAGCGAAATATTCATCTATAAGATAATATGCTCTCAAAGGGAAATTGTTGGGCTTGAAAAAAATCTTTAAAATGCGCCCTCACTCGTAGCCGAGTTATTGCAAAAACAGTAATTTTTTTTTCTAAACTTCAATTGCTCGCCGTTCAAATTCTATGCGTCGGATCGAATTTTGGTAAAGGACTTTTTGATTGCAAATTTCACGAAGAATCGCCTCCTGAAAATTATATCCTCCAGTTCTGGGACACCTTGATGTATATATATATATATAATATACTCATTTAATCTGAATTCTATATATATATATCTATAAACCGGTATTTACCGTAATCTGTCGGAACTCTCATACTGAACTATATTTTATCCGAATTCTGCCTGATTCATATATATATATATGCTACTATTACAATCAAAACCGCCAGGTATGTCCGCTTTTTTCCGACAACACGCTGGAAAATTGCCGAAAATAAGCCGATTTTAGCAATTTGCCGGTCTGTTGTCGAAAAAAGCGGAATATACCTGCGGATTTGCTACCTGGGAAATTTAATGCCAGCCCTGTAAACGGAAACGTATTGAAAGTTAAAAATACGAATTCAAACGAATTAAAATGAATTAAATTGCATTAAAACGACTGAAAATGAATTCACTTAAGAGTGTATTGGAAGCAAATGTCATTTCGATCATATATATTACATAATTTTCATGAATATAAGGATCTTGGACGGATAATGGAACAAAATTGAACGTAATTTTAAGATATATAACAATAAGTTGTGTTTCAAACTTTAATCTTTTTATATAATGTAAATCGTCACATACACTACTGTTAAATAAATTCAAATACTGCGGTATAAATATATTTTAGTACGTTACACACTACGTTATATATGTATGTTCCATTGTTCAAACCCTGATCATCAGGCACTGGCCATAAACGCATCCCATAACAATAAAGACGATATTATTATTATTATTAATATTGTTATTATAATTATTATTATCATCATCATCATCATCATAATAGAAATACCTAAAAATTGAGCACAGAAGTCGACACATAGGAGGGCTTTTGTACTCATTCTGTACAACTTTTTACCTTTGATGAAGCTGATATATATATATATAAAAACACGATAGCTATTAATATATATATATATTATTATAACTGAAATATGACTGAAATGATGTTTCCATTTCTATGACAGTAGGGAATTACAACCTCAAAATTAACATTGAATCTGACATTTTTTTTTCAAATTCATCATTATAGTTGTTTGTTATATTAATAATCATAAGGATATATACAGTTAAGTCTTGGACTAAAGAGCGCACATTTGAATATGCATCTAGAACGATTGACACAAATAAGAGACCTAAGTACAAGGTATTGTGAACCTATAATTATTCGTTTTTAACCTGAATTGAAAGAATTCAATTTTGAAATCTAGAATGTAGAAATAATTAAGGGTTGACATTGTGTTTTTAGAAAATTATTACGGATCATCTCAGGAATCGCCACAGCATGGGTTGTTGCTTATGTTCTCATGTTTGTGATTTTCCCCGCTACGTTTCGCATGTCATCCGAATTGCAAACTCGATTGCTGTTTTTCAATAGTAAGTAGTTTATTACCAATCCTTAGAGATTATATGTACATTTAAACTAATGCCGAAATATTATCGTTGCTCGAAAGTACTAAAAACTATTCCAAGGCCCGAAGCTTACGGAATTCATGGCGCTAGAAGTTTTCATATAACCACGGATGAGAATGTAAAAATTGGAGCATGGTAAGTGGTTCGATTGAATTTCGTTTGTTAAGATTTGACAAAGAATTGTTTTGAGGCAAATTTTGCCGCGTTCACTGGTGGACACTCAAGTCCCATCCACTGCTGAAGCGTTTGAAGAGCAACTGAAGAAATCGGGACGACCGATTTTCTTGTATCTTCACGGAACGGGCGGTAACAGAGCAAAGCGTGGCGTGCCTCTATATCTTTTGTTGCAAAGCATGGATTATCATGTCGTAGCCTTTGATTATCGAGGTATTATTAATTGGAACATCCATCAAATTAAAATTATAATTGCAGATGTTTTAATCCGTTTTACTAAGATCTTTCTTACTGTTCAGGTTTCGGAGACAGCGACGCCAATGCCAAACTTTCAGAAATTGGAATCGTCACCGACAGTAAATATATGTTGACGTGGTTGATGAAAATTGTGGATGGATCCGCGCCTATTTTCGTTTGGGGTCATTCGCTCGGAACCGGGTTCTTACAAAGCTGTAATCCATTAAACGAAATTTAAGGCACATTTATCTATTTATCTTTTTTTCCGACGTTAAGGGTGTCCTGCCACATGCTTGCTCTTCTCGCAGAGGACAACATTCGACCAGCGGGTCTAATTCTCGAGGCTCCATTCAACAGTTTAGCCGATGCGGCTATGGAATTTCCTCTTCTTGTGGTCAGTCTAATTCAACATTTTTTTGTTTAAAACTTAATTTACCGAAAGGTTACGTTTTTGCTTCGTCAAAATAGCATAATGTTATACTTACTCGATGATATTTTCAATTTTGTACAACTTGGTGCTTTAAGGCCTTCAGGCACGTCCCTTGGTTTCGATGGGCATTTGTGGAACCTCTATCCAAGAATAAATTGACATTTGAATCGGAAAGGCACATCGGAAGAATTATATGTCCTGTATTGATACTTCACGCAGAAGATGATCGCGTCGTACCAATTATTTTAGGAAAAAAGGTATCTTAATTGGAATATCTTTTTTATCGGACAAGAATTGAAATACTAAATAAAAATTATTTTAATTAAGTACAAGACTCGACCCTTAATGTTGACTGATTCATTACATTTAAATTTTAGCTGTATGCAGCTGCGAAAAAGTTGCATTGTGAAAATCCGAAACTGATAAAAATGATTGCCATCGATTCGGCTATGGGCCTAGGCCATTTTCGAATTTCTCAATATAAACCTTTACCAGATCTTCTTAGGTTCGTGATAGATGTGTCTCGTCACTTATTCTTGCATTTCAGAATATTGTAAACATATCTGTTATTTCAGATCATTCGTATCATCGGCCACTGTCAAGGAAAAAAAAACGAATACATCGAATTCAAATAAATAACTTTTACGCGTACATCGGATGTTGCTTCTAAGAGGTATGTATTATTTTTGCAGTTATACTTCACGGTTGTCTACAACATTTTCTTATACAGTCCAGTGTACATACACCGTACTAATACATACAACGTGGATGAGGCATAGACTGCTTTGGCTGATAAGATTTTTGATACTGAAAGACATATAATAGGAACCACGGGGATTGCGGGTAAACGAAAGCCAATCGAATAATTCCGAATCCGAAGACAGAATTCAAATTGGGAAATATCGCTTAACTGTTCTCTACCATCCCACTCAATCACAGGTTATACACTAAACTGATTCCGACATGTTTTATATATTCGGCATTTGATAATCGAGAATCGGAAGCAATAGCGCGTCATCATGCACCTTCGTAAATGATTTATCTTCTTAGGAGGTCGTTTCAAATTGTATCTCATTTTTCAGTCCATAGCCTATATCCACATCATATATGTGCACCAAGTGCGACATAGTGGGGACATTGGTGGAACTGATTCTTTATTAGGTTGGAATGTTTATCATAGTGCAAGGTATCAACTATAGTCTGAGGTGCACATAATGTGATGTTTATTTTCACTTTGGGTAATATATTCCCAGGGTCGTTCTCCTTGTTTGGAGAAGATCTGATGGACACTTCATTAATAGCTGTCCCTGCCGTTATTAACATCTGCATCATTTAAACAATATACACTATGCTAATTCTATTATCCTTATCGTTATTACTGATAGACATATAACGACGCAGGTCAGTGCAAAATCAGTTTGGTAATTCGGTCATTATGGACTAGATAGATAGTCGTGCCGTAATCATCTGTTTGTATTGTTTTTGACAATAACAACTGAGAATGTTGAAACGTCGGAGAAAATATTTTGATATATTGACTCGGTTTACCGATCTTCACGTGTATCCCCTTATTGTTTGTGAAGATGAGCGATAAAACTCTTACAATGAGTTCTTTTATAATTCTTCCCGTTTTAATTAGGTGCAACGACGTAACATTATTTTTTAGTGCGTTCATTATCAGTTTCCAAGTTTATAATAGGTGTCGATTTTTACCAGGGTGTAGCGAAACGCTGAACTAGCGGAAGTATGGAAGTAGAGTATTTAAGTGTATAGAGTGGATATAATGTTGGTGGTTGCTGTAACGATCGAAAGAGTATTTTTATCGTCACATAATTAAACTTAATGGGCTCTAAAAATGAATAAGAAAGTCCAGAACTACGTAATAAAAAATGCATTTTATTCTATTTGTATATATAATATATATATACTATCGATCTGTATAAAAATAATATCAGCAACAATATATATGTATAATTTTATGGGAATGCATGTAAAAGGCATTCCAACTTTGTAAAGGAGTTAGAAAGTTCATTAAATATTCTTACAAATGTGATGTAATGAGCATTGCCAATGAGCGAAGATTACGTCCTCATTCATTTTTGAAATTCGGTGCTCGTTTTTCCACGAAAGCGGTCATTCCCTCTTTTCTATCAGCCTGAAAAGTAATTTCAATATTCATTATAGCCACATTACATTTTTTTTTCTTATTATAATTCTTTCATTTATTATTTTTATTTTTTATTCAAAGTATCATCAACACTTACAGTGGCGAATGTCCCGTAGAACATTCTCTTCTCGAAAGTTAGACCCTCTTGCAACGTCGTTTCGAATGCTACAACATCAAACCAAACATTGTTTTATAATAACCATTCTCATGATTTAGTAATTTTGAACTAATGAAACGTAAAGGGGATACCTTTGTTAACGGTTTCTTTGGCCATCGCGACAATGAGAGGCGAGTGGGTACAAATTTTTTCGGCCAATTTTACCGATTCAGCTACAAGCTTATCGGCGGGAAATACCTTGCTCACCAATCCGCTCTTTTCAGCTTCTACCGCGGTAAACTGATTTCCGGTAAGGACAATTTCCATTGCCTTGCTTTTGCCGACTGCTCTGGTCAGTCTTTGGGTTCCACCGGCGCCAGGAATAGTGCCGATAGCGATTTCTGGCTGGCCGAATTTCGCTTTATCACCAGCGTAAATAATGTCACACATCATTGCCAATTCGCAACCGCCTCCTAGCTGAAATGTTGCGTTTGGTTACATTTTATTATCTTAATATTGTATAACGTTAGGTAACCGTTTTAATTACTAACATTATCTTCAAACAGCGTAAGTAAATAATTAAAAATTAATATGATTGTTTTCTTACCGCATAACCATTGACGGCCGCAATGGTTGGTTTCGTAGCCTTAGCGACTCCGTTCCAGTGTTCCAAAAACTTCGCCTTCATACATTTTGAAAAGTCATTATTTTGCATTTCCTTGATATCGGCTCCTGCTGCGAAAGCCTTCTCGCTTCCGGTAATGACGATGGCTCCAACGCTGTCATTTTTGTCGAAAGCTTGAATCGCGTCGTTCAGTTCCGTCATCAATTTCTCGCAAAGGGCATTCAGAGCTTTCGGTCTATTCAATGTAACCAGTCCTACATTTTTCTTATCGCCCACAGTTTCGACTTTAACGAATTCGTACGCCGGAGCTTGAGCTAAAAATCGAGAAATCTTAATTAAAATTATTTGAAAATGTTATTATCAACAGATCTTTTCTGTTCTCTGAATTAAGGTATGATCATGGATGAAGTAGACAATACGAAAGCACATTTCTAACATCACCAAAAGTCGCTTCCAAGACTGTAAAGACTTAATGTATTTGTGATCATCCATAAACAGGTCTCTTTTTTATTAATATACCGGGTGGACACGGTCGAGCTGTATGTGGGGTATCCCGTGTTAAAAGAATATGCTAGACCGTTAAACATTATTGGTCACAGAGAATACAAGAAATGTTCAACAAGAAATCATGAACCATTAGAAAAATGAGGAATCAGAAATAATTATGAACTTTTTTCTTCTTAAATAACCATTACGCTTTCATCAAATCCTAAGGTATTCGATCATGGCGAAAAAGGACATAAACAATATAGGCTATGGCAAGGTTTGTATTACTTTTGCATGTAAAAGGTTAGAGATTGTAAGCGTTGTACGCGTAGTAGTTAATTGTTATCATTGTAGTATGAAGCGGGAATTTTCGTAACCAGTGTATAATGGCGTGGTATAGGACGAGCCACCTCGCAACAGTTGAGAACACTATATACAGGCGACGGTGGTGACAGCATATGAATTTTTTCGATGCTCAAGAGTTGTTATTGTTTGTCATTCACTGATAATTATTATTTAATCAAGATTTTAACAATATTGCTTATAAAATATTGATTAAATATTAATTGTCAATAAAATATTGATCACAAATGATCGAAGATTAAACTCCACACCCATGAATTCGACTGGTCCATTCCGGAATAATAACGGGATATAGATTAGGATAATTTTACATCCTCTTGTATCTATGGTCATTGCTATTATTTATTATTTATTTGCACTATAAACTGAATACGTCCATTTATAGATAATCAAAAATCAATAATTGTATATAGTCAGTTTTTATTTATTTATTTTTTTTTTTTATTCCATTTTATATCGCGATTGAATGGAAATTTTGCAGAGTCATTATCACACTCTCGTACATTC
Source organism: Trichopria nigra (assembly GCA_030522945.1). Classification (NCBI taxonomy): domain Eukaryota; kingdom Metazoa; phylum Arthropoda; class Insecta; order Hymenoptera; family Diapriidae; genus Trichopria; species Trichopria nigra. The sequence goes on from JAPYZR010004935.1 coordinate 9,235, forward strand.
CTTCAATAAAGGAGGGAGAATAATCATTTGTCGTAATTTTGGGAAATATGCTTTTTGATACTATCTGCAATTGAGGTTTAAATTCCATAATAATAATAATTATTATTATTATTATAATATTATTGTATATAAAATGCACTTATTTGTATATAATCTTTTTTTTTTAGAATGGGCAGCATTTTATGTTATGATGTTTTTGAATTGAGAATTACCGCAAATATAACCCTATGATCAAAGTATACATATTTAGCCTCGTTTCAACATTCCCCGAAAACCAGTTCCTCACACTCCCTTCCTCTTCTCAGCCCTCGTCTTCGCCCATGACCTTCTCATGCATGAGACATATGTATCTATTTTTCTTTCTATTTTATGTCAGCATTTTTTCATATTTTTGCATATTTTTTTTTTTTATTATATCCAGCACTAATAAGAATACGTAACCTGCCACGCCTGCAGTTTCATAAGTACTTGTATTTTTTTACAGAACCCGCAGTCGATACGAAAGATTCAAGATCAAGAATGGTTTGTTTTCTTGGAAGTAAATAGGTCCCAGATAAGAATAAGTTATCGCTAATTTTGATTGCACAATTCATATTCGGCACGGAAGATACGTGGAATACTTTTTTTTACCTATTGGAAGAAAACTGCGAATTCGACAAAAAGTTTTTACTTATTCAATATACGTATAACAATATTGCTTAAAAATAGCGATAAATGGAGCATTTTTGTCTTAGATTCGAATATGTGTTCTTTTACTGTTTGTTCTAGCGACAAAATTAAAAATATACTATAAATATAATATACGTATACATTTAATGTACACTTACTGGAATACAATTTAACGTTTCGTGCAAATTGCGAGGCGCGGCCGGCGAAAATTCTAGCCACTGCGGAGTTCACCATTTTGTTTATGTAAAAGAGAAAGAAACGACACGCTACGAAGGAAGACGGATCGACACTGGGTCACATATACCGGCTCTACGATTTGCAACCGGCGTCCTCCGTCGGTCGGTCCGATATATATATATATATACACGTCCTCCGACAGCCGTCTCTCTCGCCGGTATAAAAAAGAGTCAGTGATACCAACTGAAAACCAATCTAAGTACAAAAAGTAAACCGCGGGTGTCGATTAAATTCTACGCGTTCAAATATGCATATGCGATAACTACATCACTGGTTCGTATATATGTATACGTGTGTGTATGATATGCTGTTAAAGTGTATGATATGCTGTTAAAGTTGATAAAGCTATATAGCGAATTAGGCGTAAAAGATGGCGGCGAAATAGCCGAAGGAGCCGAAGTAAACCGAGGTTTATCGAAGGGGCGGTCAGAGAAGCGCGTAATCGAACCTTCGTTTAAATACAGAAGCGTTCCTCGCATTATTAGATCGATTGAATTAGAATTTCGATATTGATATTATTCGAATTGAATTTCACCCTATTCACATTAAGGGTGTCCAAAAAGTATCGAAACACGCGTACAGGTTTTTATATAAAATATTTTTTACCCAGATTTAGGTCATTCCCGTGGTAACATTTGGCGCTAGATCTAATGGTGACCTTGGTTTTGACCTTGCCGATGATCTTCAAGGTTATTTCAAGGTCACCTTCGTTTTCTTAAATGAGAAGCCTCTTTTTTGACCGCGGCAATCGAAAGAGCGGAAAATTTTACATCAAACTTGTCTTATGAAAAAATTGTTTTTGCGATCTTGGTAAGATCAAAAATGGAGGTCAAATGACTGAAAAAAAAAACAATTCATTGAATTTTTTCAAGTATTATGCAGATTTGCGTCACTCAGAAAATCACGTCATTTCATTTTTTACCTTTCCAAGGTCGCAAAAACAATTTTTTCATAAGACGAGTTTGATGTAAAATTTTGACTAAAAAAAGGGTCTTCCCATATTTAAAAAAAAACGAAGGTGACCTAACGAAAAAGGATGAAAGAGTCAGAAATGGTCAGAAATTGGATTGAAATAAATGATGGAGAAAGGATTCACATTCATGAAAGTTCGCGCCATTACCTATTGGGTAACCCTAACATCACATTCAATTCATCTCGACAATGACTTCTTATATCGTCATTTATCTCGAAAAGCAACAGCATTCACCCTTTATAAGAATTTTATGTGACATTGCTAAGATTGTTGAAGAGAGGAATTTAAGAAATTCATGGAGATGAAAATGGAAAAAGGTTTCAATAAAGTCATCGTTATAATAAGTTGTTGTAAGAAAATTATTCACACAGTAAATGAAAAAGGATTCGAAGAGTCAGAAATGCTCAGGAATTGGATTGAAAATGATAGCAAAGGATCCGCATTCATGAAAGTGTGAACGTTTTTGTTTACTGGGTGAATAATGAAATTTTCTTGCAACAACTTTCGTGCACATTAACGATGACTTTATCGAAACGTTTTTCCATTGGGGCTTTCGTTACCATGAAATTTCTTAAATTCCTCTTATTCAACAATCTTAGCAATAATGTCACGAAATTCTTGTAAAGGGTGATGAATGCTATTTTGCCTTTCGAGATAAATGACGATGTAACAAGTCGAAGATGGATTTAAGGTGACGTTAGGTCAAAAACGAATGAACAGCAGAATCTATTTTTAACTTCTATTTTTTTTTTTTAAATGAATAGATTTTTCCACGCTGTGAAACATTTGCAAAGGATTAGGACATTTTCGAATTAACATTCTGCAGGTTATCTCATGAAAAAAATATCGGCGTCGTATCAACATACATAGTGACTTTTTTTTTTAAACGTGTAGTTTCCTGCGCTCTATGATTGATATTAGAATTGTTTCCAAAACAAAATGGCAGCTCACAAACTGAAATATCCTGATATTTTTATATTTTTATAGCTATAGTTGTTGGGTGGTTTTCGGGGTCGTATCTGATTTCAAATTCAGTATTAAACGCAACTGGTCTAAAGTGGCAGTAATGAAACTACAAAAATACAGGCTACTATAATTTAAGAGAGAATATAAATGCCGATATGTTGCGAGTTGTAAATAAACATTGGAATAATAATAAAAAAAAAAAAAAAAAAAAAAAAAAAAAAAAAAAAAAAAAAAAAAAAAAAAAAAAAAAAAAAAAAAAAAAAAAAAAAAAAAAAAAAAAAAAAAAATGTATCAAAAAAGATAATTAAGTAGTTGTACGGGGGACGTCCAGGTAAGCGTAGTGCTTATTTGGAACCCTTTTCAAGGGGCTGCTGAACCGACACCGTCGATATAACGTCATGTTCCTAACCTAGAATATTCAAATTAAACAGAAAGTAAATATATTTTCAAACCGAAATCTATTTCAAAGCTCTTTCACCTGTTTTTTATAAATGCATACGAAACTTCAACGAAATCGGTTCAGAATTGGGCGAGAATTCGCAAGAATACATTTTTGTAGTGATCATGCAGTTCGCGTTGTTACCTCCGAACTTTATTCTTGAAAATTCTCGCTCGTCTCGCTAAATCGACTTCGCTGAAATTTGACCTACACTTAGAGAAAATGCGTAAAAGCGCTTTAAAATAATAATTCATTATTAAGTCTCACTGGAACATATGTTTTTTAACGAAAATAAGGCGTCGGTAAAAGCAAGTTTGATTAAAGTAGCGCGTTGGTATTTAGCCGCCCCATAAGAGTAAAAGAACGTTAACTGTAACATAAGAGCGCTTTCGTACATATATACATGGTATAATTATTATACCATGCATATATATACAGGGTGTCCCAGAACTGGAGGATATAATTTCAGGAGGCGATTCTTCGAGAAATTTGAAATCAAAAAGTCCTTTACCAAAATTCGATCCAACACATAGAATTTGAATGGCGAGCAATTGAAGTTTAGACAAAAAAAAATTACTTTTTTTTGCAATAACTCGGCTCATTTTCAACCTATATTAACGAGTGAGGGCGCATATTAAAGATGTTTTCAAGCCCAACAATTCTCCTTTAAGAGCATATTATCTTAGATGAATATTTCGCTAGTTATGGCCTCATAAAGGTATAAAATTGCCTTTTTTGCGTTTTTTTGCGTCTAACTCATTCCGGTAAATAGGTAGCGAAATATCATAGAAACGAAGTTGTAGAGCTTGAAAAGACGAAGAATTTGCACCCTCATATGTTTCGTTTCGATAAAAATTGTGTCCATGGGGAGATGTTAAATCTTAAAAAATGGAGCGTGTTTTTCAAATGCAAAACACCCGGCTCAGAGGTCGCTGCGATCATTTTTCACGAAGATATTTAACTTTTAAGATTTTTGATGTAATATTTAACAAATGCAACTTTTCGATTATCGTCAAAAGATGCGGTTCGATTCTTGTGAAACCATGGTTACATATATATACGTCAGAAATGATGAAATTCTGTCCCGTACCCGCCAGAAGCGAAATAATACTCCATTTTCCTTCATACCGCCTGTGTATATAATTATATATTAATGATGTATAACTATAAGACGAATAATTAAATTTATATTTTACAAAAGAGTAGTTCACATATTTCAACTGTTGATAACCTATATTATGATGGCGAGATTTCAAACATAAAACCTAACCTTTTCTGTTATGCACCTGCATAGTGCGCACACATACATATGCGCCCGAATGCGCGATTGGTTATTGGCCGTTTCTAAGTATAAAAATTTGTACTGCATGGAGATATTCATTTGAAGTGTAATAAAATAAACATGATTGCATAATATTCAAGATATAATTATATATTATAGTAAAATACTCTATCGATTATAATAATTTTATCATTTGTAACAGAGCTGCTTACCGATACATAGTTAAAACGCCTTGCAATTTTACAACTCCCTAGCCTCCCTAGTCAAGGATTTGTAAACGGGATTATTTACAACTCGCCATCATCGCAGCATTGTTTACTCGTCGCAATGCCGCAAATGCAATGCATTATTAACGATCTGTACGATTGGTAGGGGATATATGTATGCATTCATACATATGTATGTACAATGTACATGTGCACGTGCAAGCGGTGCAAGGCGTGCAAGCCGATGTGTGCACATGTTTTGTCCCCACCGCAACGACTCCAACGACCATTGGCCAATTCATGGGATCGCTGTATGCACACATAGAAACGTTACTATGGGACGAATTCGCTCATGCGGATACGGCATAATATTGTAGACGATCCTTATTTCTTCTTTAATTTCAAGCTCGTAATATAGTTACATATTTTGATCACACAATCGCACGTAGAATCCAAATAATAAAACTTGCATATATATTACAATAATTCTAATTTGGCGGTGGTTGAATAATTGACTTCAGTTGTCGCGACGGACGACGCGTGACGTCAACTTTTCACCGCGTTTAGGGGGGCATTGCATGCTGGGAAAGCGTATATTTGCCGTAGTCGCCATCTTAGGTGGCATGGGTCAATTCTTGAAGTGCTCGATGTCGGTGTTGAACTAGATGAATACAATCGTTGTTTCTGTGGCGAGGTGTAGTGTTATTATGTTCGAAGTTGTTTAACCTCCGTTCAGTGCTCGTGTCTTACGCTCTAGCCACTGTCATCATGGACGCCGTGAAAGCGTTCAACGCGGAGGTGAGTTTCAAAGATTCGAATACTTTTTTGGAGGTCACCGCACCGAGGGCTGCGAACCCTACCCGCACCGTGGGATCGCGCGTCCCTCTTCCTCAGCGGCAACGGCCTTCGCCGGAATCCCGAGGCATTCTTACACAATGTCAATAAATGATGAATGGCGATACTAATGCAGCTCCTTTTTCACTTTTCCACAGCTCTCCGCACTATATGATGTGAAGCCACCAATATCAAAGGCTAAGATGAATTCTTTGACTCGAGGGGCAATCAAGGCGATTAAGTTCTACAAGCATGTTGTCCAGAGTGTCGAGAAGTTCATACAGAAAGTAAGTAGCATGCGATTTATCGTTAGCTGACAGAGACGATAGACTTCTTTAATCAGCCGATCAATTGTAAGAATTTAGCTGATATCAAAAAGTCTTAATTTCAAATGCACGCTCAATTTTTAATTTATTCTGCATGGATGGTTCTATTAACTACAATTGGTTAAACTTTGATTACATGATGCATAATTTATAATTGCAGAACCTTATAGAAATATGAAGTAGTAAAGACGTGTATAATTTTCTCAATAGTTTGAGATTATGAGAGTTTATCTATATTTTCTTTCTTTAACATTTATGTTTTAGACTACATAATAGAAACAGAATTTAAAATTTTAGTATTTTACAATTAATGCTTTTCTTTACTTTCAGTGCAAACCAGAGTATAAAGTTCCTGGATTATATGTAATTGACTCAATAGTTCGTCAATCTCGGCATCAATTTACTACGGAGAAAGATGTATTTGCCCCACGATTTGCAAAGAATATGCAACAAACTTTCTTAAACCTGCTCAAATGCCCGCCAGAAGACAAAAGCAAAGTTATAAGAGTTTTGAATTTGTGGCAAAAGAATGCAGTTTTCCCAGCCGAAGTCATTCAACCGTTATTCGATTTGGTAGATCCAAATCATCCTATTCATAAAGAAACGTCTAATGGTAAGTTTCTCGACACAATATTTTACTGCTAATTTGTTATCTAGATATAAGTTAATTATTTCTTTTTATAAATAAAATAAATTAATAGGAGCATGATGGTCATGCCAAATAAGTATAATGAAGAATTTAAAAAAATATTCTTAATAAATTAATTGGTTTGATATTATAGGAGTCATGAACGTATCGACTGGTAATAATATGATGGTTAATCAAGTCTCATCAAGGCCATCTCCACCAGCAATAAAGAATACTCCAAAGGATCCAAAGTTCTTCCCAAGTGGAAAGACAATTGATCCAGCTTGGTTAGCACAGACAAAAGCTGAAACTGCAAATATAATGAATGCTAACAAATTGATGGTGCGTACAGCTTTATAAGCTAAAATTATTTTATAAATTATTTACAATTTACTTTGGACGAAAAAAATAAATGTTATAAAAGTAAAATAGATATCTATTGGTAAATTGTTTTGAAAAAATATTGATAATTTAAATTTGGTCAGGAACAGGTTGGATCAACTCAAGTAGATGCTAATTTCCTCGATCAGTTGCAAACCCTTCAGCAGCTGTTGTTAAAAAAGCAAGAAGCTGCAAATGAAGCACAATCTTCTGTGAAGTTTGATAAAAAATTGCTCGACTTTGATTATGGAGAAGAGGAAGACGATGATGTAGTTGTGACGAATTCACCAGCAGTACATCAACAGCAGCAGAATTCTGGAAGTGGGTCTCAGCACAACCCACTCCCAAGTACTGGGAACCTTGAGAGTCTTGGGCTTCTTCTGACAAATCCAGAGGTACATTAAAAAAGTCATAGATTATCTATGAGATTTAGGTTATAAAAATGTTAGGGTTAAATGTAACCAATGCGAGTTTGAATCTTATTAATAATAGTACAGAAAACATAAGCTGTAATATTTTGTTAGATATTGAAATGACTTTTTTCATCTTAGGTTCTGAGACAATTGCAAACATTACAACAAACAATGCAAAACAGTACCACTACCCTTCAGCACATGGAAATGGAGGAAAAGATGCGAAAATTACAGCAAATGAAGCAGCAAGAAGAAGAATTTGATAAACACTTAGCACAAACAGTACCGGTAAGTTCTTTCAGAATAAGTCGGCTATTCGTTATCATTTAAATAATTGTTACTAATATTAATTAAATATAATTTTTTGTAGAATTTGCCATTTGCTTCGGAATGTGAATTAAAACCTGCAGATGTAATAAAGCCTGCGCCACAGATTAACTACGTCGTAAATACGAACACGCCCGTCCTGCAGGACATGAGCCAACCACCACCAGGTTATCCACCAGCCATGCCTTACGTATCGCAGCCTCCACCAATGCTTCGTCCAATGAACCAAAGCCATAAAAGTCCAATTTTGGATGAGAGACAAGATTCTCAAGAATACACTGGGTACAGTATTTAAAATAGACATTTTAGTAATTTTGTTATTACAGTTAAGTCAAGACCGTATTGTCTTAATTGAACACGTTATATTGTTTACATTAGTAATACTAGGCGGGATAGCAGTAGTGTAGAAATCGTAAATTGCGATGCGCCACGATCGCAAAGTCGATCACCAGATCGATATCGGCGGCACAGCCGATCTAGATCTCCTCGACATAGAGATCGCGAAAGGGGACGAGAACGCGACAGAGATCGAAAATCTAGATCAAGATCTCGATCTAGACGCCGAAGGTACGTTCGACTCTTAGCTAGGTTGTTTAATGTTTTGAAATGTTTTGAAGTGTGACAATTATTTTTTAATTGGGTGCTAAAGTATGAATATTCAAATCAGTTTGGCTATTAGAGGTTTATTATTTTAGAGAGTTTAGTTAAAAGATATGAAATCGAAAGATTTTTATTCTTTTTAAGCTTTTCCATAATTATGAACGTAACAATTTAATGCAATTGGTGAATGAACGATATAATAATTATTTGATTTTCAGGTCTCGCTCGAGAGAAAGAGTAGAACGTAAACGAGAAGAAAGTCGCGAAAGGTCATCTGAAGAGGAGCGAGAAAGACAGAGAGAACGTCGCAAACGTGGTTTGCCTCCAGTAGTTAGAGAAAAATTAAGTGGTAAGCATACATTTTTGTTGCCATTGTTGTCATAATAAAAACTATAAAAACAATCAATAGTACTTTTTTTTTTTTTTTTAGTTGAAGATATATTAGAAATGTTTTAACAATTTTTATAATTATTCATCTTTGCTTACAGTGTGTAGTACAACCTTATGGGTTGGACATTTATCAAAATTGGTACATCAAGAGGAACTGTCTGATACTTTTGGAGAATTTGGAGACATCGTCAGTATCGACCTGATCTCTCCAAGAGGTTGCGCATTCATCTGTATGAATCGAAGACAGGACGCATATCGCGCACTTATGAAGCTCAAAAATCATAAAATGCAAGGAAAAGCCATTACTGTAAGATAATTTTGCACATTTGTTTTTACGTACAATAAAAATATCCTCTTTTAGTTAGTCAAAACTTAAAATCACTATTTTATTTGAATTCTTAGCTAGCATGGGCTCCAGGTAAAGGCGTAAAAGGAAAAGATTGGAAGGATTATTGGGAAGTTGAACTTGGCGTTAGTTATATTCCATGGTCAAAGTTAAATAATATATCTGATTCCGAGCTCGAATTACTCGAAGAAGGTGGCATGATAGACGAAGATACGTTACCCCCTAGATTAAGAGGTAATTTCTATTTTTTACTTCTTTAATCTTTGAGAATGAGAAATTTAATTATTCTACAAAACTGATCGATCTAAAATCACCTTTGTCAAAGCAGGTAAACTCAAGCTATCGTCATCCTCAGGATCAGGCATGATGAATTCAATGCCTCCAGCGCAGATACCTCCGGCACAGATAACACAATCGCAAATGCAACCTAGCATTGGCGCTCCGATACCAGTAGTAACTGATGGCGTAGTCAATGTTTCGTCAGCACCAAATACTTCGCAGCCACCGCCAATGATTGACACGAGTCAACCACCACCGATCAGGCCCCCAACGTCAGTCCCACCGCTACTTCCACCGCCAAGCGCTCCGATGCAAATGATGCCACCTGGATTCCCACCACCAATGTCTGGCGTTCCTCGTAAGTAACTTTTTAGTATCTTGGGGCTTAGACATTATACGGGGTTCTAAACAGTTACCGACCTAACCTCAAAACAGGAAAAGTGTAAATGAAAAAGGATTTTAAATTTTTTTCAAAATTCGGGCTTTGGAAGGGTGATTCTACTCATCGTATACGATCCTCAATAAAATATCGGTGACATTGATTCCAAATTAAAGGAGGAATATCCCTCATAAGTTATTTTCTCTTACCAGCAACAAAAGTCATTTATTTTTGATAATCCTCGTTTAATTTTGAACCAATTTCAATGATATTTGTATGAGGATTGTATATGTTATGTAGAATCACCCTTCTGAAGTCAAAATTTTGCAATAACGTTTCAATCATTTCTTATTTATTCTTTTATTGTTGATAAAGTCGGTCGGTAATTGTCATACTCTTGAACCCCCTTAATTTTCAATTTTCTTTCATTTTTAATATATACATAAAATAATTAATTCTTTGTTAAGAATGTTGTAATGTTGAAAATAATAATGGAATGTTTAGGTATGCTAGGACCGATGGGACTGTCAATGCCACCGCACGGTATGATGCCTAATGTACCAATCGGCGTACCTCCACCGAACATGCAGGGATTACTGGGACCACCCAGCATGATGCAATCTATGATGAATCCGCAGGTCAATTCACCATATGGAGCTGGTGTCAATCTGCTTGGACAAATTCCACTGCCTACGGCTCCGTCAGATAAACCAAATTCTACTGGTAAAATTATCAATTTAAAAATAAAAATGGAATTTATTCGATAGTCAAATATAAATGCAGGATTCAAATTTGAAAATGACTAAATTCAACGTTTCACAAATAATTAATAGCAATGTACGTAAATGAAACTTTTAAATTAAATTTTGGGTTTGCTGATGAATGATTCCATTACATGTTCTGATTTATTTTTCATTTATTATTATTATTATTATTATCATTAGCATTATATAACCCGAATGGTTGAAAATAAACAAAATTTGATTTTGCAGGCATGCCACCAATGGGTGTTCCACCTCCGACATCAGAGCAGAGCATGCAGAATATGCCAAATATGCCAATGATGCGCCAACCGTTCGGCGTGGCCCCGCCTCCGATGCCCATAAACATGCAGCAACAGCGACCACCGCATCCTCAACAGCCTCGACCACCGCACCCGCAACAGCCGCCGCCGCCACCGCACCAACCTCCTCCGCACCAACCGTTACATCAGCAACCCATGCAACCTCATCAGTCACTGCCGATTCAGCAACAGCCGCCCCCTCATCCGCCGCAACTTCCCCATCCGTCGCAACCCCAGCAACACCAGCAGAATCATCCGGAGGACATGGATATGGACTTGGATGAACCGACGCCAGTGACACCGGCGCCTACAAAGGAAACGAAATCTTTAAGCTTAAGCGATCAGCTGATAGCTGCCATGAAAAATAACGACCGTCAAGACACCGATATCCGTGAATTCCGCGAACGAGAACGAGATCGCGACAACCGCGATCGTCGAGATCGCGACAGAAATGATGGTCGATCCGAAGATTCGCGAAGTGATCGCGGACGAGATCGAGGTCGTGGTGGGCGGGAACGTAGTCGAGACGATCGGCGTCGGGAGAATCGCGACAGCCGGGACAATCGTGACCGCGACAGTCGTGATAACCGCGACAGAGAACGAGATCGTGATCGTGACGATCGGAGAGATCGGGATCGAGACAGTCGCGATTCACGACACCAGGAGAGTCAGGACGATTCGATGAAGAAGGAAGCGCCTAAACAGAGTCTCGCCGATAGATTACGCCAGTTGGCCGACGGCACGTTACAGGTGGACGATCGAATGGACAAACCGCGAGGAAACGACAGAGGTGACAGAATGGAACATAACAGAATGGACAGGAATGACAGAAACTTCGATCAAGGTGCATCGCCAATGAGGCGACCAGACGGTCCGCCGTCGTTGATGGATCTCCCAAAGTTCGCTCCGCCTTCGGATCGACCTGACTTCCAGAAGCGCGACTTCAGGAGCGGCCCGCACGAAGCACAGCGAGACTTCCCGAGAGGAGGTGACCGTGACAGCAGGTCCAATTTCGGACCGCCACGCGGTGGACCTGGAGGGGGACCGCGGATGGAGGAGTTCGGTGACCAAAGCAGGCATCACGGTAGATTCCCGAGGGACGATTTTGACGAGAGAATGGGAGGTCCTAACGGGCCGAGAGGCGGGGAGGAATTCGACTTGGGTCCAAGAATGGGACCCATGGGTCAGAGAGATGACAGAAAAGAACCCAGGGGAAGACACGCACAAGGAGAAGACTGCTTCGATTTCGACTTGAGACCACCGCGAGGCATGCCGCCTTCCGATCATCCCGATTTCGATATGCGGTCTAGAAGGGACTTCTTCATGGAAGGAGGTCCTGGTGGGCCCGGTGGTCCTGGTGGGCCCGTTGGACCCGGTGGACCTGGAGGACACGGACCGGGCGGTCCCGGAGCTCACGGACCTGGCGGTCCCGGAGGACCGGTAGGTCGCGGTGGCCACGGAGGTCCCGGCGGACCCGAAGGACACGGCCGTCACGGAGGACCTGTCGGACCCGATAATCACGGCCATCATGGAGGACCGGGCGGACCAGGCGGACCGGGAGGATTTGGGCCGCCGATGATGGGACCCAGAGGACCTAGGGGACCACCGCCAATGGGACCTGACGGATTTGGACCCAGAGGACCGCCTCGTGGACCACCTCACGGTAAGAGTTGACAATTTTTCTACTTGTTGAATAGAAATTAAAATTTCAATATCATTTTTACGTGATAATTTTCAATATCTTTTTATTTTTATGTAAATCATTAACCTTTGCTATTTATTTGTTGTTTTCTTTGTCAAACGATTGACAGGGTTTGGTGCATAAAAGTAGTTTAACATAAATTTCTTAGAATTCTACGAATTTATGATAATTTTATCGTGTTAATCTAATTTTTTTCAGTTGTATTTATTATAATTATTGTTTATTGTTTTTTGTTTAATATATATATATATTAAATGATGCATGTCTTATGAACACTTGGAAAAGGGAATGGGGATATAATTGCGTTCCATACTTGGCATTGTGCAATATCTGATATCATTACCAAGCTTCGTACTCAAGTTTCATTCTTAACTTTTTCGTTTCGAAGTAAGAGTTGTATCAAATGTGTAATATATGATCGTAGTACTTGATCCTATCTAAAAACTAATTATATATAAATCGTCTGTATAAATGTTAGAAAAGAAATTTTGGCTAGTTTTTATTTGTATATCTGTATATATATATGTATATACAATCAATCGTTAATTTCGTAGTACGGTTAGATTACAATTTTGGTCAGAATTTGATATTGCGCAAAGGACCCGTGAATGAATTACTGGAAAATAAAATCATGCAAAAATAACATAAGTAACTAACACTTTCTTCAATAGATACTTATTTTTTGGTTTTATGAATATTGATGATAATACAATTTTAATACAGCCAAAAATATCATTGAATTTTTATTAACACTTTGGACCAATTGGTTTTCTAGACTAGTGTGAATATGAATTTGAAATTTTAGCTGTAAAACTTTATGTGGAGGACAATATATAAAATTGCTAAATTACCATTGGTTGACGTAAAAAGTGTAAAATTAAAGCTAATCCGACAATGGGATGGTTTTAAATGCGAAATAAAGCAGTGTTGAAGAAACAATTAGATTAAAATATTAATAATGGGATATTTCGACTATAATATCCAGAGATTATAGAGGGGTTGCGATTGTTGAATTCAAGTTTGTAATCTTTTTACTCCAAGGTAGAACATATACAGATTGTAAGAGGGTCAGCTCTTGCGCATTCAAATATGTGAAAGAAGTAAACATTTCATCTTAAAAGTCTTGTCGATGAAAATAAGAATGTTTTAACTGTGTTTACTTTATATTCTCTTATTCTCAGAGTGTATTGTCGCATGAAATCTTATTCTTAATTTAAAAGTGTTACAACAAAAAATTAAATAGAGATAACAAAAACCGAAATAAGCTCACTTGATGCCCAACTCTTCCTGTTAACTCTACGATCAGAAACCAATGGAACAAACAGTGATTTTCAGATATTGCCGAAGTATGAATCATAAAAAGGCCCCTTCCCCTCATTAAGTAATAAAATCTATGAATATAATCATATGCCCTCAGATTTTAACAAATAATAAGTATAGTGTATAATGAATATTATTATAATATAAATTATTAGAATGCATGTAATAATTGTTGCAACAAGAAAATGAGTAACGTTCATGTTACACTAAAGTGAAATTTTATATTATCGGCTACGAAATTGAAACTGACGCCATTTATGTAAAAAAAAAAAGAAAAACAAAAGGAAAAAAATTGATTTTTTTTTTTTTTGTTTGTTATTATTGAGTTTTGTTGTTATTTAGCAACGACAGGATAATCTCATGCTATTCTCTAATCATGGGTGAAGAAATTAGTTAGAGTTTTACAGGAAATTTTTGAAAAAGATGATTTGCCTCATTTTATTAACAAAATGGCGGTTTCACAAGTTCTCCGGGAACAGTAAGCTCTCGTAACCGGTCCAACAATATACAACCCGATGTATCCCGATTTATCTGAAACTCGATTTACGAAAGTTTTCGAACCCGCCGAATACAAATTTCACATGATATTTTTGAAATTCAAAGTGTCCGTTCTAATATGGCGGACGAATTTTATAAAAGGTCTCGGGTGCGCTTGAAACTCATTATTTGGGGGGGGGGGGGGGGGGGAAAGTTTTTTTTAACATTTATCGTCCTCATGGCCGCGAAATATTCCTGTCTTTAAGAGGTTCAACACTGTTTCACAGCATTAACGAAGTGTTAAATATCCGTATTTCGGTATAATTTTTTCATTGTATAAAAAAATTGTTAACATTTCTTCATTCAACTTTTTTCAAACAATTAAAGGAATATACATGAAAGTAATTAATATTACGTCGCGTTAAATTCTCATAGTACTTACAGTAAATTGATTTAATTGAAATATTAATTTTTTATCCATATTTAGTTTTTATAAAGATACAAAAAAAAAAAAAAAGAAAATAATATACGAAATAAAAGAAAAAAATGAAAAAAATTACTTTTTCACCGATACGTGCGGCGACCAGCTGTGATCGTCCTATTCGTGATCAGGCGGCAAAAGCACGCTAAGAAAGTAACGTTATGTTTTTTTGTTTTTTTTTTCTGTTTTTAAAACCCATTCTTGTAAATTTCACCCAAGTAAGGTATGAGATGTTACGTCTCAGCATGCTCTAACTTAATATATACCAATTTCGAAGGTTCCGTCACGGGGGTAGAAACTATACCTGTATCCGGGGACACCCCTCTTACCAGTCAATGAGAGAAGGGCAACGTATGTCCGTAAGGTTCAAATCCTAAAAAGGAACGTCGAAAAAAAAAACAATATTTATACATATAACGATTTCTTACACCTATTTTGTTTTCTTTGTGAAATTAACTAAAATTCTGCCTTTAATTAAATCAAATGCTATCGTCGTGCGAATAGTTGGAACATTTTCGTTAGCGAAAGAATTACCTCAAATGTAGGATGTAATTTTAAGCGTTATCATTTTACAATACGTATAGATAGAAACGAATTGATACAATTATTTCATATATAATTTAGTTTTAATTCATACTTAGGGTTAAATAAAGGGTCAAATGTTAAAAAATCGGCTCTTTTCCATGAAATTTTCAGAATTTATGGGTGAATGAATAAATGTCAGGATTAGGTTTGGGGTTCAACTATATGTTGAGCATATTAGTTAATGTTCAAGGTTGTTAGAATTAAATATATATATATAATATAATAATATAAAATTAATAACTATCGATTGCCGGTCTTAAAAGAAATGCAAACAGTTGACCTTGAAATAACCTCCAAGGTCAAACCATTCGGACATACTTTACCTGACAAAATATTCAGCCGTCCCGGGACTTGATTAATTGACACCGTGTATATTCTCATATATGATGCTTTATTCATTACTGTATAATGCGTATACATGCGTTAAGCATGCAAAGTTATTCATGCTTAATATTTATATATATATATATATAATCGTAATAGTGTATCTTTGTGTGCATGAAAAATATTACTATTATATTCGATACATTGGGTGGAAGGCGGCGATGCCTTTCTGCCCACGATTGATAGATAATGTATTATTTTATCATACGTATACTACATGCTATTAAAAATATTATTTATATTTATACATTTTTTCAATGTTACAATTGACATTAATTTGCTTTATATTCGTATATAGCTTAAGATAATAATATAATATTGAATGTAACGTAGTATTCTGTTCCAGGAAAGCAACATTTCGTTGACTACTTCAGTGTCGTTAATTTTAACGATGAAAATCATCGTGATTTTTTGATTTGTTTATTATAAATATTATTATTATTATTATTATTATTATTATTTATATTTTTTCTTAACGCTTATTTCACTAACACTGAGTGGTCCTTCGAATCGGTAGATTATACATTTAAGGTGGCTTCGGCGTTTGGTGCCGTATGAAGTGCGGGGCACCGTGGGTGCATGCGTAACTTTCATACTAATTACGACTTATTTTTTCAAAAA